>CAUYTI010125204.1:0-69405 GCA_963575145.1 Galago senegalensis
GTGGTCCCAGCTACTTGGGAGGCAGAGGCAAGAGACTCGCTTGAGCCCAGGAGTTGGAGGTTGCTGTGAGCTGTAATGCCACGGCACTCTACCCAGGGGGAGAGCTTGAGGCTCTGTCTCAAAAAAAAAAAAAAAAAAAAAAAGAAATATATTTTGGGCAGCACCTGTGGCTCAGTGAGTAGGATGCTGGCCCCATATACTGAGGGTAGCAGGTTCAAACCCGGCCCTGGCCAAACTGCAACAAAAAATAGTCAGGCGTTGTGGCGGGCACCTGTAGTCCCAGCTACTTGGGAGGCTGAGGCAAGAGAATCACCTAAGCCAACAGCTGGAGGTTGCTGTGAGCTGTGATGCCACAGCACTCTACCGAGGGTGACAAAGTAAAACTCTATCTCTAAAAACATATATGTATATATTTTATTTTTGAGTAAACCTTCCTAAACATGACTAGGGAAGAACATATAACCAAATAGTAAAAAATGAATAAAAGTAACAAATTACAAAAGAAAAAAACTCTGCAAGAGTTCTAGGCCAGGAATCACTATAGATTAACATAAAGTTTTATACAACTGGTTGCACTGCGTTTAGCCACAGATGATAAGCAGAATTTTTGCATGTAGTTGGGAGAGGAAAGTGTTTTCCAGGAGAAGGACTACCATGGGTAAAACTATGAAGACAAGAAGGAATGTGATATATTCTTGGCACAGGGAGATAAATTGGAAATCAGACATTTGAGCTGTGAGAAAATGGTAATACATTTTAATTAAATGGTCTCAGATTTTGAACACACCTTAAAAGACAGGTTAAGGGGCTTGTCTTGGCATCTCTTGGAGGTGTGTTAAATTAGCTTGAGCAATGGCAGTGAAGTAACAAAATGGATGTTTTAGGACTTGGTATGTGACGGAAATTGACAAGAATGCTGACAGGTGTAGGGAGACGCTGCGAAGCAAGTAAGATACTAAACCAGGCGGGCGACCTGGGGAGATAACGTCAGTAGTCGCATGAAGGAAACACACTTGAAAACTAAAATGAGGCTCAAATTCTCCTTCTGTCTTCTTTCGTTCTGTGTGCCTGGAGGAAATGCTTTAACTTCATAATAAAACCTCATTGATAGGGTTTTTATGAGAATTTATCAAAATCTAGCATAATATATAATAGCACTGATTCTGTAATATTGTACTTAAGCTCGTCATAGACATCTCAGGTTGCAGTAACAAGCGCAATAGACTGTGTGGCTTAAATAATACACATTTATTTTCTCACAGTTCTGGAGGCTGGAAGTAAGTCCAAGATCAAGGTCTAGCAGGGTTCTGCTTCTGGTGAGGGCTCTCTTCCTGACTTGCAGACAGCCGCCTTCTCTCCGTGTCCTCACATGGTCTCTCCTTGGGGTGTGTGCACAGGCAAGGAAAAGGAACTCCCTGGTGTCTCGTCCCAGAACACTAATTCTATGGGATCAGAGTCCTCCCCTTATTTAACCTTAATTACTTTCATAAAGGCCCTATCTCCAAATATAGTTACACTGAAGGTTAGGGCTTCAACATAGGGACGGGAAGGGTATAATTAAGTATATAGTGGTCCACCTGTATTAGTGCCTGTGTCAATGAGATAATTAGCATAAACAATATTGACAATGGAAATTGGAAAGATGGAGCTACTAACTGGAGACAGAAAATGAAGGAAGGGGAGCAAGTTTAATGTAATATCTAAACTTTGAACCTGGATGGCTAGAGGAATTCTGGTATATGTCCACACCCTGCTCCTTCTCCCTCCATTTACTCTCCACTTCTAACTGTGATTTCTAAGGGAACAGTTATTCAGGGTCTAATCAAGCACAGTCCTTTAAACACTGATCAACACATATCTGTTACCTCACATAACTGATCTACCTTCTTATCTCCATTTAAAAAGAAAACTTAATTTTGACTTCTATCTCCAGGAAAATTCTCAGAGGATCTTGTAATAGCAATAATTCAGAAATATTTTTTGACATGGAAGAAATCCAACATGATTCTTTTTGTTTCTTGGAGACAGAGTCTCACTTTGTCACCCTGGGTAGAGTGCCATAGCACTATATTTCATAGTACCTGTGAAACTCTTGGCTACAAGTGATCCTCTTGTCTCAGCCTCGCGAGTTGCTGTGCCCCTTACAACACTCAGCTAGGTTTTCCATTTTTAGTAGAGACTGGGTTTCATTCTTGCTCAAGCTGATCTAGAACTCCTGAGCTCAAGCTATCCACCCTCCTTAGCCTCCCAGAGTGCTAGGATTACAGGCATGAACCACCACACCTGGCCTCAACATGATTCTTATTAAATAGTGTCTCAATATTTCATACAGAAAGTCCAGAAGAGGGATATTTATTGAACATTTTCTTTGCTTTTGTGAGGTTCCTAGAAATTCTATCCATTTCACTTTGTTTTTTTTTTCCCCAAAATTATGGACAAGGTTTTAGAAATAAATAAGCAATATCTAATTCCATCTCCATAATAAAGCATGTTTAGAACTCAGGAGGGGTGTGATGTGATATGTGTGTAGAGGCATGTGTTGTCATGTGCATTCTCAATACAGGGCTGGCAAGAAATATATATAGCAGAGCTGTGTGGCTTCATTCATGTCTCTTTGCTTGACTGGAAAGACTGTAAAGTAATACTGTTAGAGATACCTCCAGCTAATAAAGTGGGAATCATTTCTAGTACACCACTGAGAAAAAGACTCGCCATCTATCTGGATTTATTTTTATTCCAATGTTTTGATTCACTGGTGGGACTGAGATCGTGGTTCTCTCTTACGGTGCTGTGCATAGATGTAAAGGTGATGTGGTGTTATGAGCAGAGAGATAGAGTTGAGGAAGAAAAAGGAATCCCCATATGCCAGGTACCTACTGAGCGACGTGCCCTGATAGGATCTAGCATGTAACTATCAAAGCTAGAGGGATGGGCAGATAGAGAGGCTTGCAGCTAAGAGACCAGCGTTTCTTGGTTCATTTCCATCATCTGAGCACGCAAGGTTCATTCCTGTGCTGTCTATTCATTTATAACTTTGATCGTGTTTCCCACCCATCCCTTTCCTCTGTCCACAGGAAAATGTGCTATTTTACAGAAAGTAACAGGTTGAGGGAAATGAACTGAGTTAGATTAGGTAGGTTTTTCTCTTGTCCCACACAATAACTGAGGGCAAGTGCCACATTTGAATTGGGGTTAGAAGAAATAGATATTCTACTTAATATGCATATTTTGGGAAGTCCCCAAAGACAGATTTTAATAAAAAATACCAGGAAATTTTGGAACAAACAACAAGATGTGTTTGCTTTGTAAGGAGAACAGTATGGTGTTAGGCAAGCGTGTTAATTGCCTATGTGGACCACATGTTAAAATTCTAAGCTGTTTCATTATAAAATAAATGGCTACCCATCAGGAATTGTGATGAACAGCAAGTTATAGCAAGTTTTACAAAACAAACTTAAGGACTTCCCGAAGAGAATATTTTCTAGGAGATAAGCGCAGGGTTGGTGGAGAGGGTCAGTAGTAATTACCATAAGTAAGTGCTATACTCAACCTCTAAATGCTTATATCCCAAATTTCCCCTCTTAAACCTTTTCCCCAGGTTTAAGAATCTAAGTTTTGTCTCTATAATTTTTGATTAAATAGAGTTTTTCTCAGTCATTTTTCCTCATGAACTTATTTCATAATCATATAAAATTTTATACAAACTCCTTAGGACTAAAAATTAGATACTTTGTAACTTTGTATGGTATGTAACAGAAAAAATGGTTGAGGGTAAAAATGATATTTTGTATTTGATCAGTAAAGTACAGTGTGACAAAGTTAATTTATCATAACCTTCAAGAATATTCATAACGTATTTTAGACAAATGATACTTTTTCCAGTCCTAATTGGCACAAGTTAGTTCATCATGAATTTCAGGTAGACATTAAGCCATGAAATTAAGCCTTGTCTTCTAGAATGTGTGGAATTCTTGAATTTGATACTTACAAAACGATTTATTTATTCGTAATTTTTTTTCCCAAAAGATAAGAGATGGAGTTTGAGGATTTCATTTGCAGGCACATCTCCACATCTGTATAACACCACATTGCTTGTAAGGATAGGCTTTTTTCCCCAAAAATGAAAATCAAATTGGATGTGATAATCACCAAGTTTTCTCTTTTTCACATTGGTTTTCAAAGCGCTAGAGACACCTTGAAGTACTCTATGAGAATTTTGATCAGATGAATGCATCTCAAAGATCCGATGAAAATGCATTCACATCCGTGCTCCTCATGCTTCCTGCCATCAGCCAACAGTGCATTATGAGTATAAATTAGACAATGTCTGGCTTAGAAGGAAACAGTTTAGGGCTGTATGATGCTTATGTCCCCATAATCACTAGCAGTGCTCAACCGAGGAGTAAACTGAGCGCCTGGCTCATTTAATTCCAATGCCAAGTGACGAACATACTTCACAGTAATTCAGCCAACATATATGAAGGGCTTACTATGCCCAGAGCACTTTGTGTAGTTAGTTAAACTAGGCTGACTTTCAGAATAATTCTATGAGTTTGAAAGTATTACTTACGCCTGTTCGACAAATGACAAAACACAAGGGCAGAGAATCACTGTCACATGTTTACACTGTGGCACTGTTCTAAGCTCTATAACTGTATTTTCTCATTTAATTCTTAGAGCAACATTATGAAAGAGGTACAACTATTATTCCCATTTGATGGATTGGGAAACTGAAACATAAAGGATGTAAACAACCCATCTAAAATTGCATCATCAGCTTAGCAAAAGAGCCAGACTTAAAGTCCGGTCGTGAGGCTCCAGAATCCAAGCTCTCACCATCATCTCTTGTTCATAAGAGGCAGAACCAGTATCCAAACCTCATTTATCCAACCTGTTACTTGATATCTATCTGTTTATCCATGCTTTTAAAAAATAACAAATGAAACAAAATGCTATTCCACTTTTAATAGTTAGAATGGTCTAGAATACTATGTGCATGGTGGGAGACACTGGTCCATTATTACCACTCCATCCAGGTGATAAGGGCCTTTCAGCGATGCTCCCTTAAAACACTTTCTTCTCTTGGCTTCTGAAACACCACAATCACCTGATTCTCTTGCACTATCACTGCCCACATGGTCTCAAACATCTTTGATAATTCACCCTCATCGTCCAGGCCTATAAAAGTTAAAGTGCCTCTGGCTCGGTCCTTCAATCACATTTCTTCTCCATTTGCACTCGCTCCCTTCAAAGAGGTTTTTTTTAAAGCACAGAAATCATAGAGTCATGGAGCTTGATGTAATCATTCCAGGAGCATGGGCAGGATGAAAAGAAAAGATGCAGCTGAGGTACTGAGTCCCTCTGACTGCGAAGAGGGAACCACGCAAGGTGCAAGAAAAGTGCGGGAGGAGCGTAAATGGGAACAGAGGTTTTCAAGGTGCAGAAGCAATGGACTACCTGGGCAGAAGGAACAGTAAAAAGAGGCCTGAAGGGAAGCGAGTGGATTGGTAGCAGTGTGGCGTCCCTGTTGAAAGCAGCTCCCATGAAGTGATGCTGCTGTCAGGTACGGAGTGGATGGGAGAGGAGGAAGTGTGGCCAATTATAATCTTGAAAAGAGCAGAAGGGGAAAAACACATGATAAAAGTTGGTAAACACATCAATTCATTTAGCCATTCTGTATTTATTGAGCACCTACTATATATCTAAAACGCTTCAAGGGACTGGGTACGCAACACCGAACAAAACTGAACCATCAGCTTTGCCTTCCTAGAGTCCCGTTCTGGTGCACTGGATGAAAGTAAAGCTTTGTATTTGTCTATGGGAGACAGTTATATTTGTAACATTCATAGTGCTTGTCAGTTCTCCCTTGCATTGTACCAGTTTGATATTTGGCACAGCTTATTTACTAGATTTAAGTATTCAAAAAATGTGCTCACTTTATTCCTTTCTATAGCTCTTTCCAATATCTTTGCTATTTGATTTGTTTAATATGAGCTATGGGTTGGAAGAGGAAGTGAGATGGAATTTGATGATAATTTTTGGGGACAGATCAGCCACTGAATAAATGAAGGCAAAGAGGAGTGAGGAGAGGAGAGGTAAGAAATGGGGAGGAAAGGAAGGCAGGGCGGGGAGCAGAGGAGAAGAGAGAGGGGAGAAGAGAGGACAGGAGGGAGAAGGCTTTCACCATCTTAGCTGATTCTCTTCACCAGCTCTCTCCCCTCATCTCAAGAGACCAGTCAAGAAACAAGGTTAAGTCTCTACCCTTGAACATAGTCAACTTCTTAGTGTTTCACAGTCTAATTGTGATTTGCTCACAATTCTGATAACATATCTTAGCACACACTCAGCGCAGTTCTGCTAAGACATTTTCAACATCAATGCAGAATCTTCCACACACACAACCAGAATTCTCATTTTCTCCACCCTCTCTCCACTTTTCTTCTCCAATACAACCTTTCCACAAACACACACTCACTCGCTCACCATGCCACACTCTCTAAAAGCACCAAATGTGAAAAACGTATCTCCTCTGTTTCCCTTCTCAGCGATAATTACTCCACTTCTGTACTTTATAAAGAGCACACAGCAGAATGTCATGATTTGCTTTTCAAAGCAGGCACAGAATTAGAAAGCATTGTGGGTAGTCGAATGCAAATGATGCGAGGCTGACACTTTCTTAACAAAGTTAAACTGTTAATATCGCACCTGGAATTCTTCTGGGGACTGAGCGAGGGACATAGCGACACAGCAGCTCCCTCAGCGGGGTTGGGAAGGATGCTCAGACTCTGCTTCTCTCTTGGGATTGGACATAGAAGCCAGATGAAAAATACCTTGACCTCCAGTATTTTTCAGTTGGATACACTGATTTAACCTAACCCTGAACTTCAATGACATCACAATTCTTGGTAGGGAACGATCTCATGCAGAAATTTCCCTGAAACAATGCAGCAGGAAAACAGGACAGTCAGGAGCTGGTGAGGGGCAGAGCAGCAGGGATCCCCGCCTGGGTCCTGCCTGCATCACTCATGGGCTCTTTCGTCCTGACTTTCCTCAGCTCAGAATTATGGGTTCTGATTATAACTTGAAGACTGTTAATACAAAATATTCATGTCCTTCCTATGAAAAGGTACTACATTTTTGCTCAAACTACTCCTGGTCAACAGAAAGGCCATCTTTTTAAAAAGCGCATTGTGTGTGTGTGTGTGTGTGTGTGTGTGTGTGTGTTGTACTTGTATTAGTTTGGTCTATTGAAAAGATAACACACACACCTAACACATAGATCTTGGTTTCCAAATCCACAAAAATGACCAGAGATCACTGGGAAAACAGACAATTCTAATGTTAAATCAAGGAAAGTATAAGATGAACCTAAAAGATAAATGCTTTCTCAAAAAATGATGGAGACATACCAGAAGGATACGGGAGCCTATTTCTAAGGAAATTTCTAGTATCCAAATTTAGGACAATTTCATCATTGAAATAAACAATGATAATAGTAGATCGTAACTCATTGAAGAAAGTAGTAATCTGTGACTCCACAGAGATGTAAATAAGTAAGTGCATAATTACATGAAAAGGGGAGGAATAACTCTGCCCTACAACAGAATGCCAACTCACAAATGTAGAGGAAATAATGAAATTGGAAAATAACTATATGGTACTCACCATAACAATGTTTCAGGCAAAGAAAAAAAAACATGAGTGGGGCTGAAAGCAGAAAAATGGAACACTGTCTCGGGGCATTTTTTTTTCCACAAGATTCTGGATTTAACACAGTATAGTGACCGTATTTAAGGAGACTGTATCGTATAATTGAAATTTGCTAAAAGAGTGGTTCTTAAGTGTTCTCACCACACACACACACACACACACGGTAACTATGTAGGGTGATGGATGTTTTAATTAGCTTGCTCATAGTAATAATCTCATAGTGTGCATATAATAAATCATCCCGTTGTATACCTTCAATATGTGGAATTTTAATTTGTCAAGAACACCTTCAATAAAGCTAGAAAAACACTTAAAAACAGTAAAAAAATAAAAAGAAAGGAAAATAGAAAGTATATAGTGGAGAGATTTGGCAGACATGACCTTAAATGATCAAATTTGACGTGATCTGTAATGAAACAAATATACACCATGTGCCTCTTGATATGAGACTCTGAGAAAGACAATCACCATTCCTGTGATATTCTGGCCAAAAGTTCAAAAACCAAGTTTAATCATGAGAAAACATCAGAGAAAGCCCAAATGAGAGATATCCTCCAAAATTACTGGCTGAAAATCTTTTTAGAAAATATAAAGTACATGAAAGGCCAAGTAAGATCAAGGAACTGTTCTAGATTAAAGGGGACTCAATCTTTGACAACAAAATGAATCTTATTATTTTGATTGGGTCTTGTATCCAAGATTCCCTCCCCCTGTTTTATAAAGGGCATTACTGGGAACAACTGAAAAATTTAAATAAGGCTTGTACCTTATTTTTTTCAATCCAATTACCATTGATTTTTTATAATTATACACATATACCTGAATATTTTAGTTTTTCACAAATACACACTGAGATGTTAAAGGGTAAAATGGCATTATGTCTGCAATTTGTTTTCAAATGATTTAGAAAAAAAGTGTGTGTGTGTATGAGAGAGAGAGAGAGAGACAGTGGGCATGCACAAATGTAACAGAAAATTAACATTGGAAGGATCTCCACAAAGGTATATTGATGACTGTTTTGTCACTTTTTGTAAGTTTGAAATTATTTTAAAATAGTTAAAAATAAAATGGGAAATAAAACATGTATATGAAAAGTATGGTATCCAAATTGACAATGATTCATCTTTTTGCTTTTCAAGATTCAATTTTTGGACTTCTCCAACTTTATCATTTGAAAACAAAGTTGTAATGCAGGGGTCCTCAAACTTTTTAAACAAGTGGCCAGTTCACTGTCCCTCAGACTGTTGGAGGGCTGGACTGCGGGCCCTGGGACAAGTCAGCTGCTAAGCAGGACAGGCAGCGGTGGCAAAAACACTCAGCGGGCTGGATAAATGTCCTAGGCGGACTGCATGTGGCCCGTGGGCTATTGTTTGAGGACACCTGTTGTAGAGTCTATCGGTGAAGTCCTAAAAATTGAGATTTTTTTCTCATCTTATTGAGTGAAGTCTACAAGAAGTCTGAATTACATATACAACAAAGAAGCATCTTAATCTATAACTGTTCAATAGTGATCTTCACCGTCTACAATTTCCACAATGTCCCTTCAAATCCATTTTCCTAGTGGCAGCTTGATTTCAGGATGGCATCTCAGGGCTTGCCCAGAACATCTGGACCTAATCCCTTTGCCTTTTTAGGCCTCCTATAGAAGACACAGCAATCCATAAAGGGCGGGTGAGGGAAGAGTAGGACTGGGCTCCTTGCCTGATCAGTTTGATTAGTTACTTGTGGTCTTTCTTCAAAAAACAAGGCTCAGAACAGTATACCAAGTAGAACTCTCATAAAGAAGAGACTGGAAGATAAAACAATGTGTTATTTCCTTCCATGGTTAGTCTCCCCTGAAGATTGTCATTGGAAATGCCGTGTACACGTGCGTATGGGGGAGGCGGGGTAGAGGTAGCAGTGTGGCATCAGGGAAAGAGCATGGAGTCTGCAGTCAGGCAGATCATTATTTAAATTGGACAGAGCTTCAGTATCGTCATGCAAACAAATGATTTTATGGGTTGTTGCAAAGTGCCAATGAGTATGGAATGTGCTTTTGATTCTCCATTTTCCCTTCCAAGTCGGTCCATCATCTTTCTGCATCCCGCTCTCTGTCCCAGGAAATGGACTACTTCAGCCAATCTCCCTTGCCTTGGCAGGTTAGGTTCAGACAAATAGTGGCATAATCAGGACATAAGAAGTTAGTAAGAAAAAAAAATGTGGTATTTATTTCCCACTCTTCCTCCTTGTGAAGCCATTGTTTGGCAGTGGTTACGTGACTTCACCTAAGGCTACGGTACCTGCTGGAGAGTCCTACTGTTCATACAGCTGTCCCAGGTTAGAGCAACTCTGCCCCATTCTACCCCTCTACCCCTTAAGGGTGATATTATCACTCCACCACCGCTATTCCCAGGATGCCTCACCATCACTTATTGGTCCCCTTCACCTTGCCTTTGCTAATAGGCCCTGTGTTAAAGTCCCCTCAATCATCACTTTCCATCTGTTACATGCGTAGATGTGAAGTGATTCAGGAACAATCCTGGCACCCCAAGAAGGGCAAGTTTACAGCCAGCTCCTCATTTGGGTCTGCTGTAGTCCAGTATAAGAAACCCTTATCTAGGGAAAGGCAAGCCCTTCACTTGCTCTTTGAAGTCAGGAGAAGACTACAGTTACAACGTATCAACCACTGAATAACAAAATTCTTACCAATGTTGGTGATTGGAGGCGGGCTCAGCCCCACCCCCCAAAATAAGAAAAATCAGATTTTTTTCCACATGCAGTCCTTTGGCTCTTATGCACAAAAGGTAAGTTGGCTTATAGTTACTGTACTGTTTATTATGAATGAGAACTAATGTGCTTTAATATTTTCTACAATTGCCCTGGGGGAAAGAAAGGGAGCAAATTGGATTAATATAGTAAAACTCTTCTCCTTGTTGAACTTCCCAAGGGGTTTTATGCCCATGATCTTATTTATTTTCTTAGTCTTTACATCAATAGATTTTATAATGTCTGAAACCCACCTCAATTTGCTCCTTGTTTCTGGCATTTTCCTTCCCATGCATCAAACATCTGGGAGCATTTACAAGGCTTCCCTGTAATCTGCCCAACTGTGCACACATGTGCCTTTCAGGAGTCCAATTTTCCCCTCTCAGTAATTGGCCAATGCAAAGAAACAAAGTATCATTTTATTTTACATAATGGCACTATGTAAAATGATTCACTAATTCAGTACTGAAAAATAATAATCACAAGTTGCAAGATTTAAAAACACATATGAGAAGATAGCACCTGGGGAAATCTAGGCTTTTAAGGCTCACACAAGCTCACTCTTGCCCCCTACAGTTTGCTTAGGGACAGAAGAATGTTTTCTAATTACCTCTGTGTTTTGCTGGCAAACTTTAGACAAAATGTTCATTCTGCCTTATGAGGAGCTGTCAGTACCTCTAGGAATACACCACACAACAGTATTATTTAGAACCAGTTTTGCTTCCATATCACGTAACGAATATGTCTTTGTTCTTCCTCTGTCTCCACTTCTTGTTAATAGAGAAAATTGTCTAGGAAAAAAAAATGCAACCTACTACTTAATACGGATTACTATGTTTTGTTCCTCTCGCAGCACAAAATAAATGTCTACATAAAAGAGAGATATGGCAATAGCTAATGCTTTTCCCTGAGTAATAATACAATTTTGAAAAATAGAATCCCTACGTAAATAAATTGGGCAAGCTTATCTTATCGCCTGCAGTTTCATTGTGCTAATGAGATTGCTGAGAAAGCTTTCTTTCTGGAACTCTACAATTCAGCACCCGTGTCTATGGACAGTACCCTATCAGAAAGTATCCACACAAAAGCACCTAACTGATTGGAGATTGAGGGGGGAGAAAAGAATTTTCTGTTGTTACTAAGACCTCCATGACCAGTGGGTCAACTTCACTTCCCAACACCTTGCTACAAACTACTCTTCTTTGGCTTAAACAAACAAATAAAATCTATTCACCTTAGTGGTTTGAGGTAAATTTTCAAACAGATCCCAAGTCCTTGCGGCAGCCATCTGTCAGAGTTACCTTTGCAGTGTGTACTCATATCAATAAAGAAATTAGGAAAGAACTTAGCATTTCACTTATATAAAAAGGTGAATGGACTAAACCCATCCCAGGTGAATTAAACAAAAATGAATAGCTTTCTTTATTAATAGTATGATAGGTTTTAATTTATATTTCAGAGTTGGTGCAGATTAAATTTTAAATCCTCCAAGTAGCAATTCACATTTTTAAGCCTGTCATCCAGGGCTTTTTTTTCAAATACTGCATGTTTCTGAGGTCGGTAAGAACTCATTCTGTCTTGGGCATCTCTGATCATCAACATATCTCTCTGAGTAAGACAGGTAGCATCAGAAATTATAAATACTAGTTCCTTGCTAATCAGCAGGACTGTTTGGTTCCATTAGGGAAGTATTTACGGACAGATAATAGAATTAGCACCACCTGTTCCTTAGACCATCCCTTACCTGCACTGCTCTTGACTCTTCTCACTCCAATGTCTGAGTTCATGGAACCCAGCTCTATTTCTATAGCTCGGGAACGAACCCATAATATTCTCGGTTTGGGGTTGACCAGAACAAAGCAGAAAGCAATCTTTCTATGTCTAATTCTTGATTTTATTTTCTACCAAAGCCACTGAGTTATTATTAGAACTTTGGCTGGTTCAGCTCACTGAGACTTGTTAAGCTCACTGCCAGTTATGATTCCCACATAGACAACTGCATACTCTTTTAAGATGTTCTTGGCTGGGGACTCTTTGAGTAGAATTTATCTTTATCTACTATCATCCATCATTTCAGTCTGTAAATATACAGTATTTTAAAATACCAACTATATCTCATGTGTGATAGCATCACATTATCCAAAAAGGGATAATAATTGTTTTTACTGTTACAGCTAACCATTTCATTTTTTAACATATAAAAAATTGTTGACGAGGACAGGATCTAAGGTAAAGTCATGGGTAATCTTCATCCAGGTTGATAAATATTTTAAGCATACTTTAAATATTTAAGCATACTTCGAATATTTTCCATCAAATAACAACTATTGAATTGGATTATCTTATTATCTAGCCCATTGGTCTCTGTATTTTCCTACAGATATAGGATGAGAGGCTTGGCAAAGATTTATTTGTTCATTTACTTACTATTTTCCACGCATAAGGCATCGTTCTAGGTGCTAAGTTTTATCTTTAAGCAAGGCAGATAAAGTTGTTTCTCTAATGCATTGTGCATTCTAGCTGGGGGAGAGAGAGAGAGTACCGAATTAGAGGTCCTACAGCAGTCGTGACAAGGAATGCTACTTTAGGCAGTGTGGTCACGAAAAGTCTTGCTGAGATGGTGAAATCTAAGCTGAGATTATGACATTTAAGCTGGGACTTGAATGTCAAAGAGGAGCCAGCTTTGCAGCCATCTGTAGAAAATGCACACCAGGCAGAGATAAAAACTAGTGAAAATTTTCAAGTTAGAACCGATTCATCTCAGGCTGTTAGTAAAACAGAATATCTGGTTGAATTCCAGGTAAACAATTTCTATGTTTCTTTTATCTACTTTCTATTAATTAACCATAGAAAAATAAAATAAAATCGTATTAGAACATGGGATACTTTCAGAATCATTATGCTGAGCAGAAAAAAAGCTAAAGGTAATAAAGGAGCCCATATATATCATTCCTTTTATATAATAGTCTAAAGCTGTAGACTAATATTTAGGGGAAGAAAGAAAATCAGTTGTTGTCTGGGAATACTAAAATAGAGTGATGAATGAATTATAAAGGAATTTAAAGAAATTTTGGTAGATGATGGGGATGACTGTAATTTTGATTGTGGTGACAGTTTTATGGGTACATAAATGTATGTATTCCAAAATTCATCAAATTAGCACTTTAAGTGTATGCAATTTATTATACAACAGTTACACCTCAATGAAGCTATAATAATATTTTTCAAATACTTCCTTTCACGGGAAGTATTTGGTAGTTTCTAGTGATTCCCAGGTCATTTTCTACACACATATCAGCCTCTCTTGATAACCCACCGTATGTTTGCCTGCTATGTGTATCACACTCACTTCACTTGCCTATATTTGGGAAACTAGACCTCTTTCTCAGTTTTGGTCAAGAAATAGTGTCTTCTCAACTTCAGTTTGCAAATGTGCTTCCTCAAAGCTCTTGGACAGGACTTAGAGAATCTAATTTGCGATTCATAATTGCATTTTAATCCAGGCAATCTGAAAACCGAATTCAGTTAGAGTTCCCTCCCCCACCTTTGACCCTTGTTCCTTCATGGCAAGTTTTTTCTGTTCTCTTCTTCTTCCTACCCTTTTCCTTCCTCCTCTGATCTCCTCCTCCCCCCCATTCTCTTCCTTCTGCTCAGTCCAAATATCATCTACAGGCAGCGCAGAGAGCAGGTGCCAGAGGTCAGAGCCGATCTTCCCTCTCCAGCATCGATCACCTGCCCTTCCAAGCACTGGGGCTTCCTCTTGGCTGCATTCATGACTGAAACATAACTAGATATGCTTGTTCTTTCCTCCTGGTGCTGTTTTTATAAATTCAAACTTCTTTAGGAAATTTCATGTTCCTGACTCCATCCCCATTTCTGCTGCTAACAAAGGTTGGCATTTGGGGGAAGACAAAAATTCTGTGTTACTCGTAGAGTTAACGACCACTATAGTGTTGTACACAGGGGAACTATGCCTGGGATTCGGTTACAGATCTATAGAGGTGACCAGGCCACCTGGCGGCCTAGGTACAGCACTTGTGAACCTCACGCTCGTGCTGTTCCAGTTTGATGCTGCTCCAGAATCCAGGTCTCCACCTCCTGCTCTGCCTCCAGCCACTGTGGAGGTCCCCCCTGCATTGCCTCCCTCTGTCTTGGCATCTGGAGAAGCTTTTCTTCCTGTTGCCTCCACCACCTGATGACACTCTCTGTGGGAGGAGGTCTCACGTGTCTCTCAGCAATTCCGTTGCCATGCTCTTTACCATATTTGATAACTGTTAGCTAAAGCATGCAGGATACAAAAACGGATTTGACATTTTCCAAGGTATTTCCCAATTTTCCAATAATTTTTGTAACAACATCAGCTGGATTTCTAGCTACTGCCTAAAATGCACAAAGAGAAATATGCCACTCTTTGTTGGTTAATAATGCTTTCGTTATGGGTTTGTCATAAGTTCAACAAGATTGATCACTATATTCTAGGGTATTATTTTGCAGACAGATATTACTAGTGCTTCCTATAGTTACATTTTTCATTCATAAGCATAAATGAAAGAATTAAAACATTTACATAGATGAGGAATTAGTACTATCCATGTACAATGAACATCCTTATTTTTTCCTCAAATTTTTAAGCAAAAAAAATATGCATTAGACATGGCCAAATACAACAACTCTCATAGGTGAAATGGCTCTACACCCTAATATTAACAGGGTAGTTATTTGATAAGGGCCACAAGGATCATAGGATGTGTAATGAAAAGAAATCCAACATGATTTGATCAGAATTTAGAATGTTCTAAAAACTAACGTAGAATTATTGAATTCATTTAGACCATCCAGGCCAGGCTATTTGAAGCCTTCTTAAATGAAAACAACCTCTCCTATTTGGGAAAACTTGAAAGGTTTTATTTGCTTTCCATTTTTAGAATTAGCAACAATACAAGACAAACTCTGCAAAGGGCTGCTGTTGAAATAGAGAGTGAACCCAGCAAGTCCTTTGACTGAAATCCTTTTTCAGAATCCGGTAGCTTATTCTATTTGTAGGTATTTATAGTTTCATAGGCAAGGGAATAGCCATTCATCCCATTGAGACTGAGGCAGAGGCGAATGAGATCCCAGTGTTGACTGGAAATATGTAAATCACTTAACTATACATCGTGAGTCTCTTAGACTCCCTGAGCTCCCATGGAGTCACTTGTAAAATAGGAACTCTTTTAGGCTAACTTTCACGGTGGTTATTATGTGGTAACAATTTGCAAGTAGTAAATTCAGTATGAATAAAATATACTTTGACTCACTCTGCTATTGTTTTCTCTTCTGAGTTGTAATCTCCATGGGTTAGGAGGCGCTCGACCTACAATGGCACACACTGACCTTCCCTGAATAGTATTAAAACAATCAAGGGATATTGATGAGCTCGAAGCAGCCCAAGTGATTCCAATTTTAAAATGTACACAGATACATATGTCTCCAACACATACTATTAGGAAAGGAACAGAGAAAGAAGTCAGTAAGACTCAGTTTTTTTTTTTATTTCTATATGTTTAAGAGGGTTGCTAGTCTAGTTTTGTTGCATGTATATATTATGTGGGGATGAAGTCTGAGTTTTTAATGTAAGCATGACCTGAGTAATATATAGATATTGTACCCAATAAGTAATTTCTCACCACTCAACACTCTCCCCTCACCCTCTCACCCTTCCTAGTTTCCAATATTTATTATTCCATAATATATAACTGAATGTGCACATTACTGAGCTCTCAAGTGAGAACATGTGACTTTCTGTTATGAGTTATTTCACTTAATATTATACATGTAACTCTCCCCATCAATGTTTCTGTACATAGCTTCTAATGTAGGGTGACCAGACGTCCCGCTCTTAAACAATTTTTCCTGAGTGCTGCCGCTTTTTAAAAAAGTCCTGATTTTTGGAAAGAATGCATGAACAGGCAGGAG
The DNA here is from genome assembly GCA_963575145.1 of Galago senegalensis. Classification (NCBI taxonomy): domain Eukaryota; kingdom Metazoa; phylum Chordata; class Mammalia; order Primates; family Galagidae; genus Galago; species Galago senegalensis. Next base: position 16,411 of record CAUYTI010125204.1, read on the forward strand.
AACAGGAAGGGAATATATGGTTTTCAGCTACCATGTGGCTATTTCACCAGAATATGAGTTTTATATTATTTTTGTTAATTTTATAATGTTAAACTGTAATAATAACAAATAGTTGTTGAGAAGTGATTATCAAGAACTGCTTATCAAAGTTTGCATTGTTGTCAGGCCCTGCCCTGCCCCCACCCCGCCATGTTGTCCAGCTTTACCAATGTGAAAATCTGGTCACCCTATTCTAATGTTATAATCAGCATGTGTGCACCATGAATTCTTCTGCTTTGGTCTTCATTTATTATCTGAAAGCCAGAATGTAATAAAGAGTAATTACTTGAGCCTTGGAATCAAGATTCAAAAGCTAGCACACTCTATCTGTAATCATGACATTTGGCAAACTTTTTAGCCTCTCTACAAAACTAATTTTCTCTTTTGTAGAAAGGAAAGCTATATAATGATAGCATCTTGCCCATACAATTACTTATATGATTTAGTGAGATGATACTTATAAAATGCTTAGCACAGCCTCTGGTTCATGGTGAAGGCACTAATAAATGTTTGACATTATCATTACTTTTTTTAGTCATTCTTTTTATGTTTTTATTGTATTCTAGGAAAATAATAATTATCTTTTTTTCTCCTTCTAGGAATTTGAGTTGTTTAGAATTAGGGATATAACCATCATACTATAAATATCTATATAATTAAATATTCTTCTCTGTTATGTTTATTATCTTGAGGAATGTTCTGCAAACTCAAAAAATAGGCTCAAATGAGAAGGTTTTTATGGACTTTCTGCACATTGCCAGACTGCTCTCCAGAGGCTAGTAAACCAATTTATAGATAGCTACATGATATTATTAAACCTTTTTCTTCATAGCCACACTAACATTAGGTTTTCATTATTGTAATTTATTTATAAGACAAAAATCAGCATAAAGTCATGCCAAAAATATTTTACTTTGCCTTTCTGTAATAGCTAATGAAGGAACTGATTTTTCATTGCTATTTTCCAAGCTTAAGATTAGAATTTCTTGGCTAATCAGTATATTTTTCTTGACCATTTAGGGATCCATTTAATGTTTTAAAGCAACATGTGATACTCAGAATCTCTAATCATCCCCAAAGCTGAGCTCTATTCCAGCATTTCCGTGCATGTAGTTTATTCACCAGCAACTTTGGAATAAAGCCAGGAATATTCTCAGATATTACATACTTGGGCCAAGTTTGAAAGTTTTTTACATAGAATTTGGGTGACAAAAGACAAACAGAAGTATTGCCATAATTGCCACATAGTATTGATTTGGAATTGATAAAAATAGAGAGTTAATCTGAAACTTAAAGATTTTACTGTGACTCCACCCTTTCCTTTAATATAATGTGACCTTTAGGGGAACCATCATTCCCAGTCTCAACTACCTACATCCAACTACTAGATTGTAAAAGAATTGTTAAGAGAAGGAAGAGGGGAGGTTCACAATAGGCCTCAGCTGGTGAATCTTTCTGCAATGTACAAGATTTTTTTCAACAGCTTAATGCTCTGGGAAATGACTAGCCATAGGATACAGATGTAAGCATTAGGTAGCCCATGTTAAAGCATCTGGAAAATTTAATAATCAAATGGAATCTAAGGGATATTAAATGAAAGATTACTGATCCAAATGGCAAGAGATTTGGCTACACCACTAATATGAATAGAAGGGAAACTAATGACATATGAGGAACAGATGTGATGAAAACTAAATGTAAAATTACTGAAATTAAAACATTATTAGCAAACAGGGTAGTCCAAGCTGTAGAAAACTGAATCTGTGAAAATGAACTTTAGACATGCTTCCAGAATTTGATGAATTAAGGCAAAGAGGTAAAAATGATTAAAGGAGAAGCGGCAACAGATCCAGAGGTTAGAAAGCTGATACTGGGGGAGCAGCAAGATGGCAGCCGAGTAACAGCTTCCTTGCAAGTGGGCACAGTGAGAATGGGGAGAGAAGACTCCAGGCATCTCTGGCTGGTGGGATCTGCCCAGAAACATCCCTTTGGGGGACAGAGGGAGTCAGCAAGAGACTTCTGGACCCCATGAGGAGAACAAAAGCAGTGGAGTGGCAAGTGGTTGCTTATGTTCATTTGGTCTAATCCCACTGGCAGCTGTAAGTATAGCAGTAATGAGATTGCAAACTGGAAAGGCCTTAGCTGTGAGCTGTATTTTTTTTTTTTTTTTGACTTGGCACTCAGTTGAACTACCTTGCAAGAACTTGGGCAAGAGTGTGGAAGACTTTAAGCATTGTCTAGGGCCCCAGACTGAGCCGCTGAGCAAGATCCAGCTAATAGTGTTCGGCTGTGGGTCGTGTGGAGCCATTGTGGAAGAACTGCCCCGGCAAGCTCCACCCTTGGGGTTGCAGAGTGAGGATCAGAGGGAGACCTTGGATAAGTAATGTAGTGACTGAGCAGCCTAAAGGTGGAGACTGAGATGCCTCACAGCCTTGGCCCTCAGGGGCATAGAGTGAGACCGGTTGTGGCACACTGAGTAAGTAGACAGCCACTTTAGGAGTGATCCCACTGACAAGTGCTTTCCTGGGAAAGCTTCTGCTTAGCCAAGGTTAGCAGTTTAAAGTGCCTTTTAAGTAGGCTGAAAGATTTAGGCTCTCCACCCTGTGGGGGTCTGACAAATCAGCAGAGGCCTCCAGTCTCCATCTTGTATAGCCATATCAGCATTGTGATTAATATCACATACCCCAGAAGATCACCTGGTGCCCAGACAATCAATATTCAGCAAGCTGTATATACTTCTTTTTTGTTGTTGTTGTTAATTTTTATTTTTAATTTCAATATTTTCCCTCTGGATTTTTCTTTTTTTCTCTCTTTCTTTTCTTTCTTGATTTTTCTAGTTTAAGTATAATTTTCCATTGTTGCCTTCTTTAACAATTAGAACTTCTTGCTAGTGTTTCTATCCCTATTATTTGGTTTTCCCCCCAATTTTAGCCTGTAAAATTTTCTGTTTGCTTGTTTTGTTTTGATTTATAGCATTTTTCTTTCCTCTCTACTTGGTGGAGGTGGGGAACTGTGTCCGAACAGACTAGCAAAGAACTGCTGACCTCAAGGAAACCACCCAACCAGGCACCCCCAGAGGTTGGGGGTTTTTAAGGTTGGGTCAAAGTAACCTACTGTACATCTATATTACTCCTGTCTCCCTCTTTTTTGTCAATATGCCCTTCTACTCTCCCCCCTCTTTTCTCTTTTTTGTTTTCTTTTTTCCCTTCTTGCTCTTCAGTCTTCTCATCCTTCTGATCCTGTACCAAAAGGACTCATTGAAACCCTAGGCCAGAGGCACAGTAACTTAAAGAGCAAGAGGAAATGAAAGGAAAATTAGGGCAAGGAAACAGTTAAAAGAAAACACTCATGAGAAAGAATCATCAGAAAAATACTGGCAACATGAAAAACCAGTGCAGAGCAACCCCCACCTGCAAGGGACCATGAGATAACTACTATAGAGGATTCCACCCATAAAGAAATGTTGAAAATGACAGAAAGGGAATTATGAATACAGATGATGAAAAAAATGACAGAAATGATGGAAACATTGAAAGAAATTGCTGACAAAGTAGAAAATAACCAAAAGGGCATCCTCTATCTCTCTTGAGATAACTCAGATAATTAAAGAGGCAGAAAAGAAGAGAGAGAAAGCAGAATGTTCACTTACAGAATTATGGGACTTTATGAGAAGCATTTAAACATTCAAGTTATAGATATCCAAGAATAGGAAGAAGAATGCCCCAGGGGAATGGAAGCCATACTAGAGAATATTATAAATGAAAATTTCCCAAAGATTTTGACACGCTTCTTTCAGATGGATATTGGACCCTAGGTCACCTAAACTCTAACCAAGCTTCTCCAAGATACATTGTGATGAACCTATCCAAAGTCAAGACAAAAGAAAAGATTCTTCAAGCTGTCAGGAATAAGTGCCAGTTGACCTACAGGGGCAAATCCATCAGGGTGACTGCAGACTTCTCTAAAGAAACTTTGCAAGCAAGAAGACAATGGTCATCTACTTTTAATCTACTTAAACAGAACAATTTCCAGCCCAGAATTCTATATCCTGCTAAGCTAAGTTTTAAAATTGATGGAGAAATCAAATCATTTACTGATATACAAATGTTGAGGAAATTTGCCACAAAAAGACCAGCTATACAGGAAACACTTCAACCTGTTCTACACACTGGCCATCACAATGGCTCAACAGCAAAATAAGAACTCATAAATTAAAGGACAGAACCTAACTTCCACAATGATGCATAAGACAAAACTAAGCACTGGACTCTCACAAAATAAGATGAATAGAACACTAAAACACTTATCAATTATCTCAATAAATGTTAATGGCTTGAATTCCCCACTGAAGAGGCATACATTGGCTGACTAGATTAAAAAACACAAGCTATCCATTTGCTGTCTGCAGGAAACACACCTAGCTTCAAAAGACAAATTAAAACTCCAAACTGCAAACTAACACAACCTTTTTGGAAGGAAGTATGGATGGAGAAACCCTAAAGAACTCAACTTAGACCTCCCATTTGATTCTGCAATCCCATTCCTGGGCATCTATCCAGAAGGGAAAAAAAAAAAAAAAACTTTTATTATAAAGATACTTGTACTTGGCTGTTTATTGCAGCCCAATTTATAATTGCTAAAATGTGGAAACAGCCTAAATGTCCTTCAACCCAGCAATGGATTGGTAAGCTATGGTATATGTATACCATAGAATATTATTCAGCCATCAAAAACAATGGAGATTTTACAGCATTTGTACTAACCTGGATGGAGGTGGAACACATTATTCTTAATGAAGCATCACAGGAATGGAGAAGTAAGAATCCTATGTATTCAACTTTGATATAAAGACAATTAATGACAATTAATGACACGGTGGGGCATAGGGGAAGGCGATAGCAGACAGAGAAGGAGGGAGGGGGGCAAGTAAAATAATAAGAAATAAATTAGTGACTAATTCTTATATAAATTGTATTTAACTTGGACCACAGTACATTACTTAAACATTAATTTTTAATTCAACATGTTAATATGTTGTTTATCATATTGCATCCTCATTTATAAGTGAAATATGTTTGTAATTTCCCCCTTATAATAATGTATTTTCTTCAATTTTAATATCAGGTGTATCCAGATTAAGTAGAATGATTTTGAAGTATTTCTTTTTCTATTGTCTATAAGATTCGGCATGATCTGTTTTTTTGAAATTATATGTTACTTTTATTTATACATATTAGTTGTCTATTTTTTTGAGACTTTGGAAAAAACAAAATAAGAAGTTAACTGATCAAAGTATTCTATAATAGACATACTTCTATCTGACAAAGTGAATGTTACTTTCTTTGCATCATTACTATTATTATTGCTTAATATTTTGTTGCAGCAATCATCTGATTTCTTTTCTGTATGTATTTATCTTCATTCATTTTCTATGAGGTTTTGTTCTCAGTCCTTATGTTAAATATTATTATTGTCATTAAATTTAGCCTTTTTAATTCTGTAAAGGAAAAGTGGAAACCTAATATACACATGTATAAGTAAGAAAAATTAATTTAAAAAAACACTCCAAGTTAAGGGTTGGAAGGCAAGTTTTCAGGCAAACAGAATTCAGAAGAAAAGAGGAGTTACAATCTTATTTTCAGATACACGTAGATTTAAAGCAACTAAAGTTAAAAAAAGACAAAGATGGTCACTTTATATTGGTCAAGGGAAAAATACAACAAGAAGACATTTCAATTCTATATATTTATGCACCCAACTTACATACTCCTGATTCTTGAAAAAGACCTCAGTCTGAGCAATATGATAGCCTATAAGTCCATAATAAAAGGGGACTTTGATACTCCTCTTACAGAGCTGGACAGATCCTCTAAACAGAAATTAAACAAAGATATAATGGACTTAAATGAGACCCTAGAACAACTGTACTTGATAGATGCATATACAACACTCCATCCCAAAGATAAAAAATATACATTCTTCTCATCACTCCATGGAACAGTCTCCAAAATTGATCATATCCCAGGACACACACACAAAAAAAAACCTCTACAGAATTGAAATTTTATCTTATATCTTCTCAGACCATAAGGCACTAAAAGTGGTACTCCACTCCAACAAAAACATTCAACCCCACACAAAGGCATGGAAATTAAACAACCTTCTGTTGAATGACAGTTGCATCAGAAAGAAATAAAAGAGGGAATCATTAACTTCCCTGAGCATAACAACAATGAACATACAAGTTACCAAAACCTGTGGGATACTGCAAAAGCTGTTCTGGGAGGAAAATTTATTGCTTTAGACACCTACATTCAAAAAACAAAAAGAAAGCACATCAACAAATTCACAAGCCATCTTATGGATTTAGAAAAAGAAGAACAATCTAAGCCTAAACCCAGCAGAAGAAAAGAAATATCCAAAATTTAATCAGAGATCGATGAAATTGAAAACAAAAGAATCATTCAGAAAATTAATGAAACAGGAGTTTGCTTTTTGAAAAAAACAAATAAAATAGATAAATCTTTGGCCAGAGTAACTAGAAATAGAAAAGTAAAATCTCTAGTAACCTCAATCAGAAATGGTAAAGGGGAAATAACAACTGATGACAAGAGATCATCTCTGAATACTACCAGAAACTCTATGTCAGAAATTTGACAATGTGAAGGAAATGGATCAATATTTGGAATCACATCCTCTCCCTAGACTTAGCCAGGAAGAAATAGAGCTTCTGAACAGACCAATTTCAAGCACTGAGATTAAAGAAACAATAAAAAATCTTCCAACCAAAAAATACCCTGGTCCGGATGGCTTCACCCCAGAATTCTATCAAACCTTCAAGGAAGAGCTTATTCTTGTACTGCAGAAATTATTCCAAAAAACTGAGGAGGAAGGAATTTTCCCCAACACGTTCTACAAAGCAAACATCACCCTGACTCCAAAACCAGGAAAAGACCCAACTACAAAGGAGAATTTCAGACCAATTTCACTAATGAATATAGATCCAAAAATTCTCAACAAAATCCTAGCCAATAGGGTGGCACCTGTGCCTCAGTGACTGGGGCGCCAGCCCCATGTACAGAGCGTGGTAGGTTAGGGCCTGGCCCTGGCCAAACTGCAGCAAAAAAAATGGCTAGTGTTGCAGTGGACACCTGTGGTCACGGCTATTCAGGAGGCTGAGGCAGGAGAATCGCTTAGGCCCAGAAGCTGGAGGTTGTTGTGAGCTATGGCACTATGGCACTTTACTGAGGACAACATAATGAGACTCTTGTCTCTAAAAAAAAAAATAAAAAATCCTAACCAATAGATTACAGCTTATCATCAAAAAAGTCAGATATCATGATCAAGTAGGTTTCATCCCAGAGATGGAAGGCTGATTCAACATATGCAAGTCCATAAACATTATCCACAGTATTAACAGAAGCAAAAACAAAGACCATATGATCCTCTCAATAGATGCAGAAAAAGCATTCAATAAAATCCAGCATCCTTTCTAATTAGAACACTGAAGAGTATGGGCATACGTGGCACATTCCTTAAATTGATCAAAGCTATCTATGACAAACCCACAGTTAATATTTTACTGAATGGAGTAAAACTGAAAGCTTTTCTTCTTAGAACTGGAACCAGACAAGGTTGTCCCCTGTCACCATTACTATCCAACAGGGGCCTCAAACTTTTTAAACAGAGGGCCAGTTCACTGTCCCTCAGACCATTGGAGGGCCAGACTGCAGGCCCCAGGACGAGTCAGCAACTAAGGATAGGCAGTGGTGTCAAAAACACCCAGCGGGCTGAATAAATGTCACATGTGGCCTGTGGACCATAGTTTGAGGACTCCTGCTATTCAACATAGTCCTGGAAGTTCTAGCCAATACAATGAGGCAAGACAAGGAAATAAAGGGCATCCAAATGGGAGCAGAAGAGGTCAAACTCTCCCTCTTTGCTGATGATATGATCTCATACTTAGAGAACCCCAAAGACTCCACAACAAGACTCCTGGAAGTAAGGTCTCAGGATATAAAATCAATGTCCACAAGTCAGTAGCCTTTGTATATGCCAATAACAGTCAAGATGAGAGGCTAATTAAGGACACAACTCCCTTCACTATAGCTTCAAAGAAAGTGAAATACCTAGGAATATACCTAACAAAAGAAGTGAAGGACCTCTATAAGGAAAATTATGAAATCCTAAGAAAGGAAATAGCAGAGGATATTAACAAATGGAAGAACATACCATGCTCATGGCTGGGAATAATCAACATTGTTAAAATGTCTACCTTTCCCAAAGCAATCTACCAATTCAACGCCATGCCTATTAAATTATCAATATTGTATTTTCAAGACTTGGAAAAAAAGATTCTGTGTTTTGCATGGAACCAGAAAAATAAACTGTATAGCTAAGATACTTCTTAGTAATAAAAACAAAGCTGGGGGCATCAGCATACCAGACTTTAGGCTATAATACAAAGCCATAGTGGTCAAGACAGCATGGTACTGGCACAAAAATAGAGACAGAGACATTTGGAATTGAATAGAAAACCAGGAAATGAAACTAACATCCTACAACCGCCTAATCTTCAATAAACCAAACAAGAACATACCTTGGGGGAAAGACTCCCTATTCAGTAAATGGTGCTGGGAGAACTGGATATCCACATGTAAAAGACTGGAACTGGACCCATGCCTTTCTCCAATCACAAAAATTGATTCAAGATGGATAAAGGACTTAAATTTAAGGCACAAAACAATAAAAATTCTCAAAGAAAGCATAGGAAAAACACTGGAAGATACCAGCCTGGGGAAAAACTTCATGAAGAAGACTGCCGTGGCAATTGCAACAACAACAAAAATAAACAAATGGGACTTACTTAAACTGAAAAAGCTTTTGTACGGCTAAGGAGACAACAACCAAATCAAATAGACAACCTACACAACAGGAAAGGATATTTGCATATTTTGAATCAGATAAAAGCTTGATGAGTAAGATCTATAGAGAAATCAAATTAATCGACATGAAAAAAGCCAACAATCCCATATATCAATGGGCAAGAGACATGAATAGAACCTTCTCTAAAGAAGACAGATGAATGGCTAACAAACATATGAAAAAATGCTCATCATCCCTAGTTATTAGAGAAATGCAAATCAAAACCTCTCTGAGATACCATCTAACCCCAGTGAGAATAGCGCACATCACAAAACTGCATGTGGAGAGAAGGGAACACTTCTACACTGCTGGTGGGACTGCAAACTAATACCATCTTTTTGGAAGGAAGTACAGAGAACCCTCAAAGACCTCAAGCTAGATCTTCCATTTGATCCTATAATCCCATTACTGGACATCTACCCAGAAGGGAAAAAAATCCTTTTATCATAAGGACATTTGCCCTAGACTGTTTATTGCAGTTCAATTTACAATCACCAAAATGTGGAAACAGCCTAAATGCCTACCAACCCAGGAATAGATTAACAAGCTGTGGTATATGTACACCATGGAATACTATTTAGCCATTAAAAGGGGGGACTTTACAGCCTTTGTATTAATCTGGATGGAAGTGGAACACATTATTCTTAGTAAAGCATCACAAGAGTGGAGGAGCATGAATCCTATGTACTCAATTTTGATATGAGGACAATTAATCTCATGGTGGGAGTGGGCAAGGGGAGAGCAGAGAGAGAAAGAAGGTAGGGGAGAGGAAAGGAAGAGCAGAGAGAGGGAAGGAGGGAGGGGGGTGGGTCTTGGTGTGTGTCACACCTTTTGGAGGCAAGCACAATTGTAAAAGGGACTTTACCTAACAAATGCAATCAGTGTAACCTGTTTTATTGTACCCTCAATGAATCCCCAACAATAAGAAAAAGGAAAAAAGAATAAAATTCCCAACCCACCAACAAAAAAGAAAGAAAGAAGGAAGGAAGGAAGGAAGGAAGGAAGGAAATACCAAAAAGCCAAAGAATGAAAACTGAAGACGTGGAGTGGAGCTGCTGTTTCTTTATAATTGAGATGTGTTGTAAAAGGATAGAGTGTTCAAATTTAAAATCAATTCAAAGGACCTAAATTATAAAACCAAAAAGAAAAAAAGGAAGGAAGGATGGAAGGAAAGGAGGGAGGAAGGGAGAGAAGGAGGAAAAGAAAGACACAAAAATATTATGGATGTAGTAGAGAAATGATTTTTGTGTTAAGGAATAAATAGAACTACTAGCTATTCAGGCAGAAAAAATAGGGTACTTACAAAGAATGAAAAATTAAGCTGACTAATGCAAGATTAAATATCAGAGTAAATGGGGCTGTGTCTACACCATTTTAATGTGTCACCCATAAAACCTTTAAGCAGGGAAAGGAGAAATACCTATGGGAAGGGAAGACTAAGATATTCCCATTTATATTAATATGCAGGAAATATACCATTGATTTAGGTTAAAAAAAGAAAAGCTTTTATAAGGTGTTCTGTGAAAAATGTGAGATGAATCAATGCTGAGAAATAAGAATGAGGATGTGATTGCATAAATGACTGGAGATGGGCAATAAAGGAATTAAACATAAAGCTGAATTTTTCAATGATCTAAATGTAGAGGACAGATTATTTTATAGGCAATATATACGCATTCAAGGTACAGATAAATCTCTGGAAATTTAAAGTGTTCCAGGTCATAGAACAATACAGACCAAGCACAGATTTCACTCACTCGCAAATGTATTATAGACATAAAACTCCTCAATTCACTATAAATAACATTAATCCCTATGTTCAAACACTATTTTAGAGCATGCCAAAATATATTTTCCATTAAAAGTTAAGAATGGCTGAATATTAGAAAATCTATCACACAATTTATGATTGTATTAATTCAAAGAAATGATCACTTTTTGTAGATACCAAAACAACTTTTGATTAAGCTCAACATCCAATCCTGATTTTGTTAAATCAATAAGCTAAGAAAAACTAATGATTGATAAAGGAGATTTTAAACATTTATATCAAACCGGAGCCACTTATATAATTCTTAAATGCTCAGAATCATTCTCATTTTAAAATTAGGCTTATGACAAGGCCATCCATAGACTCCTCATCCTTAAACATTGTTCTCAAAACTCTAGCCAAGGTGATAAGATAAGAAAAAGAGGTAAGCAAAGTTAATTGTCAAAATTAAGAAATGATATGGGGGGGCACCTATGGCTCAAAAGAGTAGGGCGCCAGCCCCATATACTGAGGTGGAGGGTTCAAACCCAGCCCCAGCTAAAAACTGCAAAAAAAAGAAATGATATTATTGCCTATCTTAAAATATAGCAGAAACATCCACGTAAATGCTTTTAGTATAAAGAGCTCAGTGAAGTTATAAATAATCCATAAATTTCCCATATAATTAAAGCAAACATTTAGAAAGTGTGATGAAAAAACCACTTTTTAGAGAAACAAAAAAATTAAAATATTGAGATTAAAAGCTTATGATGACATATCCAAAACTGCATTAAAAGTTCACAAGAAGAATCCCTACAATCCATGATTGACAAACATCAAAGAAGAGCTAAACGGAAAAAAAAACTCAGCTTTTGTAAAAGCAATATTGGTAAGCATTCGCTAGGACAAAAATCTCTCATTTTAATGCAACTTGAGTTCAAATCCCAGTGGATTAGGTTTGGCAGTTTACAACTCATTATAGAGTTCATCAGTGAAAACAAAGAGGAGAATGTGGCGAAACACATTCCTAAACAATACTCATGAGGTGGTACTTGCAACATAATGCATTTAAATTATAAAACTAGAGTATTAAAAACTATGTGTTCCTGGCAAACAGACTAATGGAATAGAATATAAATCCAAAAATGTACCCTGGGTATGCACAAATATATACAATATAATAAACTGGCACGACTAATCAATGATAACAGATAGATTATTTAAAAATATAAAATGATTCAATACTTTAAAAAAATCGAGGAAATAATATGTAAATATACTCATTATAAACCCAGCTACTTCAATTCAATAACAGACAAATTAACACATATTCACAGGATATGTGAATTTATTTGTCATTTAACATAGATATGTTTGTGAAAGGTAAAAGAAACAACCAACAAACAAATTGATAAATATCCCTACTTAAAAATAAAAACATCTGATGTCAATAGATTACATGAATAATGAGAAAGATAAATGATAATTAGGGGAACATACTTGTAACATACACAAGAAACAAGCTGGATACCTTTACTGTAGAAATTAAATTGAAATATAAATTTTAAATTTGCACTAGATTGTTTATCACATCTCAATTTACAATTGCCAAGATGTGGAAGCAACCTAAGTGCCCATCAACCCACCATGAATGGATTGTTAATGTGTGTATGGATACTACAGAATACTATTTATACAGCCTTAAAAGAAGATGAAGACTTTACATCTATAGTATTAACTGGATGGAGTTGAATCACATTCTTCTCAATAAAGTATCGCAAGAATGGAAAAGCAATTTCCAAATTTCAAAAGCAATTTCTAATGTACTCAATGCTAATATTAAGCCAATAAACAAACTAATACACACCCACACAAGGAAAAAACTCAAATTAATTCAAGATGGAGGGAAGGGGAAGGGGGGAAGAAGGTGAGGAAAGGAGGCGGGGGATGGGTGAGCTATCACGTAATGGGCACATTGTAAGGGTATATGGCACACCAGCTGGGTGCAGGACACTATTACAGGGACTTTACCTAACAAATGCAAACACTGTAACCTAATCATTGCACTCTCATACTAATCTGAAATTAAATAAAGAAAGAAAGAAAAGAAAAGAAATTGACAATTTACCAGAAAAAGGATGATTAACAAAATAATGGTCAAAAAACACTGCCAGGAAATTTATAACAAAGAAATAGTCATGATATAGAAGTATTTTTATTTATATCAGAAGAGATCAGATTATAAATTAGAACATACTCCATTTTTACCTAAAAATGGCAAAGATTTTAATATGAAAACAATCAGGCACTTTAAAGCTGTGAGAAAGGGAAATATATATGTATTGAGATTATGTATCTGTTTATTCATAAATGAAAAAAATAATCTAGGAATAGATGTACATTGTTCAGCTGTCGGAAAGTATCCAGCCATCATCAAAGCTGTTTTTCATATTACATGGCTACATTACTTTCTAAACAGCCCTTTTATATATATCATATTCTTGAGAGCTGCTCGGAGAGTGGGTGTTAAGTGTTCTCTCTACAAAAAAACCTATCTCACAAAATAACTATGTGAGATGCTGCAGATGTGAATTAGCTAGAGTTGACCTCTCCGCCTGCATAAGTCCTTCAAGGTGTCAGGTTTACACAACAAACACATGCAGTTTTGTCTGTCCATTTAAAAAATGAATTAATTAATTAATTAGAACAAGGACAAGAAAAGAAAAACAGAATCTAGGATATTCCAACCAAATGTTGTCAGTGGTCATCTGGATGATTAGGTGGGGTGGGGGTGCTTTCGAGTGTTTTCCAGATTTTTTTTTTTCTCATTCAGAAAAACAAAACTGTATCTTGTACCAAAAAAAAAAAAAAAAAGAAAGAAAGAAAGAAAGAAAGAAAGAAAGAAAGAAAGAAGAAGAAGAAAAGAAAATCAAACGTCTTTCTAATTATTTAAAATTATTAAATTATTTTTTAAGGTTTATGTAACATTTTTTTAAAATTATTTTTTAATGTTGCCCCACAAACCAGAGAGCAGAGCGGACCTGTCTTGAGGAACCCAGGCTACAGCGACAGGGGCACAGCCTGGGCGGGCACACCTCCTACTGAGCCTCTGCAGAGGCGCAGCCCCAGACTCTGAGCTCTCTTGTTATTAATGAAGGAACAACCGGAGACAGGGGAGCTCAGCTGCAAAGAGCAAGAGGCAGTGGAGGATACAAATCGGGAGGAACAGCGGCTGACTCGGCAAAACTGTTAAATGACTTTGCAAAAGACCTGTCACAACGGATAAACGGCCTCCTGAAGAAGCAGCTGAGCCTTCCTGCAGTGCACACACAATTATTTCCAGGGATAAGATTGAGAGGAAAGAGAGAGGGAAGAAGAGCAAAGCTAAAGTCGCCTTCACGGATCCACAGACATTTGTGAAACCAGCAAAGGGGAAGACGGGAACTGTAGGAGGAAACTCACAACGTCGCCAGCGCCTACTTCATTTCAAGCTTCAGCCGCTGGACAAACATCCACCCTGGCGGCTTTTCCTCCACTTATGAAAGACGCTAAGCTGCTCGGTAGCTGCTGACTACACTCTAATTGTTTTTATGATAAATGAGGCATGAAACCTATGGTCAAAAACCACGGGGCCGCAGTGTTCAGCCACGCTGCGTCTTCCCTCTAGATCGCTCCCAGGGGTGAGTGCTGCCTGTGGGCCGCAGGAAAGCATGTGACACCACACCCTTGCATTTCTGTAGGGCAGACCTTTGGAGAAGAGCCTCCACCCCTTTTTTTAATAACTCCTTCAGTGTAACAAAAAAGCATCTTCCTGAAGGAAGCTCTGTTATACTGGAGGAAGAGGCCAGACAGGAGGGTGGCAAAGATCTCTTTAAATCATGTGGAGTTGTGATGACAAACCTTAGTTACACACCTTGTATTATAATAAAAACCCTGGTGCTAGCAAATTTCTAGGATTCACTCTGCTGCTTATTCTATCTCAGAATTAACCCTCTTCATCAGAAACTAATCAAATGCTACTCAAACACCCTGTTGCTGGTTTCAATTCCATAGATTTTATTTTATTAATTTTCTCTCTCTCTCATAGCTTCATGATTACAACTTTATTGGTTAGAATATTTGGAGATTAAGAGATTTTCAGGGTAATTTTCCTCTCAGCCATGGAAACTGCAGGACCTTTGAACAGGAACCACAATAATCTGTTGTGACCAGCTGTCCCAGTGACTAGGAAACTTACGGTGATACAAACATCAGGTGAAATGGGCAATCTCCCCCCTCCTTTCCTCTATCAAACTCTATACCTTCTGAGTTTAATTCAAATCTATTCAAAACATACATTTTAATCACATCCCAGGTTGAGGTGTCCAGCCCTTAGGGAGCTGGTCCACCCAAAGAAAGGTCAGAGGTCATGGGAGGGCCTCTAGCATCAGCACCCTTGGACAGGTTACAACTGAAAAATGAACAGTCGGTTGTGTGGGGTGGCATGGCATGGGGCGAACAGAGGCAGATAATACTACTATCTCCTTATTATAACTTCCATAGCAGCCATTGTATTTGAAGTTTGACACCAAATTCTTTAGACTTGAATTAGAAAGGGCATTTCTTTGATAGATTTCTTCTTGTTCCAGTTTACAGGCAACTAATCCTTGATGCATTGGATCAAACAGACAAGCACAATCAATTTGGGGAAAGCAAGCAATGCCAGCTCTGCTCAATCTTCCCTCAATGAGCAAGTTTGGGGTGGGGAGGAGAGAAAGAAAATTCAGGCATGCCAATGCCCAAAATAGCTTAGCAAAGGAAAAGAGGAAAAGACAGATTGAAATATATATCCTGGCAGGTGGAAGTGCTCGCTGTCGGAGAGAGAGTCTGCAAACAGCACAATGATGCCAGACTCACTGAGCCTGGGACATTGAGGGGATTTGAAGGGAGCAGGGGCAGAAGAAAGTGGTTATGATGTCAAAATAAAAGAAATCAACAGCAGTGTCCCTATGGAGGAAAGAGGTCTGGCTATATTTAAGTCTCCATGGTCTGTGATACACAGGACAGTGCGATGAGCAAGTTAATTTAGATGAGTCACAAAAACGCAGGGCCCTCCCAAGCAGTACTAATGTACCCTGCTAGATCTTTCTAGGCTTGACTGGACATTTGGTGAGAAGTCAAGGTGGAACAGCAGCCTAATGGTGGCAGGAGAAAAGTTAACGAAAAGGAGCTAGAAACAAAATGGCCCCAGTATTAATGGCCTCCTCTCTGCCGGTGGGCATGAAGTACATGCTGGGATACCTCCTCACCTCATGGGCCAGCAGACACAGCCAGCACCTCCCCACTCAGCTCCATGCCCCACCAACCATTGCTCAGAGTGTGGGCAATGACTTAGCCTCCTTCAACTCCTTGGAGCCCACTTGATCCCCTCTCCTCTCACAGACCCATGATTTCCTCCCTTCTTGCCCTCTGAATTTGTGTACATGGAGTCTGAATGTTTGCCTACAAGGAGAGACATCAACATGGCTCATTTGAATAATGGTTCTCCCTCACTTGACTCCTAAATGCTCCTCACATTCTCAGAAATCCAGCCTTTCTCTGCCATGACTGAGACAGGTTCTCCGAGTCAAGGCATTAGTCTTCTTCACAAGATTCCACTCATCTTCTGAGAAGAAGCATTCTTGTTTGAGAATAGGAAGATAAAAACATTTCTTGTCCCTGAAACCCTCGATATGAGCAGTGAGACTGTCCTTTTTTGCTGAGAAATAGCTCAAAATGTTATCTGTACACATATAAACGCCTAACTGGCAAATATAAGAGCATGTGGGGTGTGCATGCATGTCACTAAGCTGTATCTTCTTTATCATAATCAAATGTATTATTAATACTCATTTAAAAATTCAGTTGCTTTATATCTGCATGTCTATGTATAAGCAGACAGCATCCTCCTTGTCTTCAGTAGGAAGTGAGGATGTTCTGGTCTTTACTGGTGGAGCTAACTGCAGTCATCGTCATTTGGCAGCTCTTCCATACATTTTCCTCTGTAAAGACCCCTAAGTCCACTTGACTTCCGTTTTACTGAAATACTCAGCAATTAGAACACAAAGGTGCAAATTCCTCTTACCGGCCTGTGAGCATCTTACCGCTGCAGGTAGTGATCCAGAGCCTCTTCCTCATCATTCAGCAGAGCCGCAGCGCGAGTCAGGAGCTGATGGCTGCAGCTTGCAGATTTGAGTTCCAAAATGAGGAGGCCCAAGCAGAACATGGCTCCCATCTCCTCCAGTTCCTGGGTACCAAACTGCAGACCCTGCCAGTTGAACAAAGCATCTCAGTGACCCCAGGTAATAGGTGCTGAGTGGTGACAATCTGAGATTGGGAAGAGGGATGAAGAGACCCATGGTTGTCACAGACATGAGAATTATTAGTGTTTATCAGTGACTGCCCCAGGTGTTTTGGTGCGTGCTCTGTGGATTGGTGGTTCTCAGTCTGTGTTACATCAAAACACAGTGTTCCCTAGAAGTCCTTCCTGGGCCACAATGAGCTGGGCGGGATGAGAAAGGGCAGGGGATGTGGAGGGAGATCTGGGAGTCAGGCCTCTCCCCCCATGGTCAAAGCAGCAACACCACTATATGTATGTTTAGAAGCATTTCACCACTGAAATTAAAGTTTATAGACAATCTCACTAAAAAGATACCTTTCTTCTTCCTGAATTTATCAGCCAATGGAGGAGAGTGGGGGAAATCTTTCATATATAAATATTAAAACTGAAACATAAACACACACACACACAATTCATTTAGAAACACCTGTTCAGCTGTGCTGAGATAACACTAAGAAAACAAAACTCATGACATGCTCCCCACAGTACAATCTATGACATCACAGATGAAAACACAATTAACAAAACGTTATTGATCACGACTGCATGCCACATACTGCTCTGAGCTCTTTCACATGCATTAACTCAGTGGATCCTTCTCAGAGCCCTGTGTGGTAAACAGCGTTACTTTCTCCATCCCACACTGTAAACTTTGAAGGCAGTCTTTGTCAATTGGTTTTACTGCACTTTCCCTCACTTATAACTTGCATTCACTTACCAATCAGGGGCCATTACAGACACAATTTTTGGTTTGAGAACTTTTTTTAGGCTATACTATGTGTTTAAATTCTAATCCCAAACCTGCTTAAAGGAGGGTTGTATCTAGAAGCTATGAATGAAGACATAGCTTCATTTTTTTTTTTTCTACTCCACTGAAAGCCCTGGCCAAAACCATCCCATAAGCCCAGTTCAACCCTTTGCAAATTGCGGTTTTACTAGTTCATTGGCTGCAGTGTTCATCTCTGAAGGTCCTGGGTTTGCGTGGTGATAGCCAGCCAATTCTCAAACCTGGTATGAAACTCTACTTTTTGGTCACCAAACCCAAGGTATAAGTGGGTAGAGACGCATAACTTCCCACAACAGCCTACAGCAACATCTGTCAAAATTGAGCTCTTCTTATAAAAGGAGGTATCCTGGAATATCCTCTGTTAATATGCACAAAGAGAGGTAGGAAGACATCGAACCTATTAAGAAAACACTGCAGTGAAAAGGGGGTCACGCCAAAGATACTAAACAAATATCTCCTTAGGAAATAGATTTACTGCCAGAATGGGGAAAATCTGGACAATTTCTTATTTATATATTCAGAAAGAAATGAGAATCTATTGCACCAGTGAAAGTATATCAAAAGCCATGAAAAGGGAATAATAAGAGATTAGAAGTGACTGCACTGTTGAGATCGAAAATACAATCTCTAAATTAAAAGCCAAAAGGGAGAAAGTTAACAGACTGTTAAATGTGGGAAATAAAATCCATTACATAGAAGACAACTTCTAGAAACTTTCCAATATCTCGAGGGAAAAATGGATAAAAATGCATAGAAAGTATCACATGTAAGAGCCTCAAGAAGACAAACCAAGAGAAGGGGAAGCACTGACTGCAAACCACACAGAGATAAGAAACAGTTACGTGATTTCTCTTGAAATAGTAGCATGACCTTAACCCCCAAACTGATCAGTATAGTTGATCCCCATAAATAGGGCAACAAGGCAATCTCACTCATGGACAGATGGATAGATAGATAAAGATCCATGAATATGTCTATATTTATAGGTCAGAGAAAAAGTTGCTTATAGAAGTGCATGCCAAGGTTGTCACTGGGAATCTACTAACACAGAAGTCAACATACCAAAAGATCAAGGGGCAGAATAGGAAAAAAGCAGGAGCCTCTATATGGATACATTCGTTTCTGATACAAGCTATCATGGACTAGCCCACTAGGACCCTGTTTGCACCTGAGAGGGGCGCCTGACACGATGGGTGTGAGCACAGGCCCAACGGCCCAGATTGCTGGGGTTCCAGCCCCACTGCTTTCACTTCTAATTGTATGTTCTTGGGGACGTCCTTTGCTCTCCTTTGATCTTGATTTTCTCGTCTGTATTATGGACATAACAAACATAACAATCATAATAATCCCTAATTCGTGGAGCTGTTAAGATCATTTCACTAAACTAACGTGTATATGAAAATTTAGATCTGTGCTTGTTACATTGGATATTACTTAAGTATTTATTATTAGCAATAGCAATAGCAAATGCTTATGTAAAACCAACTGTTAAAATCACACTGGACTGTCACACAGTCCTTGTTGAAACTCTGGTCAACCCTATGATCTGTTCTCATCACCGTTTTTTACCATTATTTGACAACTTCCAGACAATTCAATAAGATAAGAAAAAATGAGTCGCATACATATTAGGAAGGAAGAAATTACATTATCATTATTTGAAGACAAATTATATACTAAAACAAACCAAAGAAATCAAGTGAAACTCAAAATCTATTAGATATAAGGCAACTATTAAGTAAGCAGACAGGTAACAAATTAAATATACAAAAATCAATTTTCTTTCTATAAACCAGCAAAATAAATTATTAACTATAATAAAAATTCCACTCACAATAGCAACCCAAGTAGAAAATATCTGAGAATGAAATTAATAATAAATATCCCAAGGGTTATATAATAAATCCTAGGACTTTGCCAAGAGATAACAAGAAAAATTTAAATAAATACTGGGAAAGCAAGGTCCAGTACCATGCAACATCAATTTTCTTCCTATTAATGTATAAAAGCATAGGAAATCAACACACCAGTGGGGCTTTTCAAACACTGAAAATGAATTCTACTTTCAAAGACTACATGGTAAGAATATCCCAAAATAAAAAGTAAAAGAAATACATATTAACAGGGGTTTTCCCTTACAGATATGGAAAAGCAGCTGTATACAACGATGATTAAATGTTACGGCATTGATGTAGAACGTGGCAGTCAGATCAAAGAAGACGACCAAAAGCCGAAAAGGCCTGAGAATATGTCAAGGTTTGCATTTGATAAAGGCGCCTTTCAGGCACCAGAAAATGAACTATGATGAGGATAAAGCAAAAGCAATAGGCTAATATTTGAGGGAAAGATCTTACCACACGTGTAAAAATTATTTCATTTTGATTAAAAGGTTTAGTGTTCAAAACGTTGAATGACGCAAAAGAAAAATATATCAATTCATATGTTTTATCACCTCCAAGGTAGGCGACATTCTTTCAATTCAAATTTAACAGGGAGGAAAGCATATAAGAAAATATGAATGATTGAGGAAATAAAACTTGCATGTCTCTGGATAACCTGAAATAGCACAAACTCAACTAAAATGAACATAACAGAATCAGCATAATTGCAATGAAGAAAATAAGTTGTTTTTCATTTTTTGAGTTTCTCAATCATTTCCAAAGATCACGGAGGTACAGATGTTTTTGGTTACACGTATCGATTTGGTAATGCTGAGTCAGGGATCTCCCAGATGGTGTTGACTGTACCCGTCAGGTAGCTTTTCTCCGGTTCTCTCCTCCCTCTCCCACCACCTTGATTTCCACTGGGCTTTAGTTCCTTCTGTGCACATGAGTCCTCGTTAATTAGCTTCAATTTAACAGTGAGTACATGAAGTATCTGTTTTCTCCTTCTTAAGATACTTAGAATAATGGTCTCCAGTGCCAACCAGCTTGTCGCTTTTGGTGGCTCCACCCCACCGGCCTGAGCCCCAGCACCTTTCTGAGAGGCACCACCGCGCCTTGAAGGCGTGGAGTTCCAGACAGGTGGGACCCCTTCTTGTTCCACTCTGCAGCTTCCTCCTGTGGAATTTCTGGTAGATTCTGGCACTCTTCCCTCATAGTTACACCTGAGATATGTTTTTAGTTTTGTTTTTGTTTTTTTCTTTCCAACTATAACTTTTTCTTCTTTCTAAGATAATTTGGCAACCAATGTCTCTAGTCAATCATCTTGTCTCTGGCAAAAATTAACTCATTAAATAACAATGAAATACCATGTTCTGTATTTGTTTTGTTTTGTTGTTTAAGTAATGGTCTCTTCACTCCCTTGCCCCGGCTGGAGTACAGTTGCATTGTCATAGCTTCCTCAACCTCAAATTCCTGGACTGAAGCCATCCTCTGGCCTCAGCCTCTCATGTAGGTGGGACTTCTGTCACGTACTATCACACTTGCTAACTTTTCTATATTTTGTATGGCAGGGTTCCATTCTTGCTCAGGCTGGTCTTGAACTCCTGGCCTCAAGCAATCCTCTCACCTCAGCCTCCCAGAATGGTAGGATTCCAGGCAGGGGCCACTCTGCCAACAATGGCATGATTTATTTCTCAATTTGGGCTATCCTCATCCCTTAAACCCTAACACTCTGCTGGAAAAGGGCTGCAAATGCACCGTCGCATTCTGTCATTGGTAGAAGTACAAATGGCTGTAGTGCTTCCAAAGGACTATCCGGAAAACTGTTTCACAAACCCTAAGAATGTTTAAACTCTAGGAGCTAACCATTCCAATTTCAGAAAGTAAACTTAAGGAAATAATTGTAAGGTAAGCAACAAAGAAAATCCTCAGTGTGCACCAATTTATTACCAGTCAAATAAACTTGAATATATTCATGCCACAGAATATTAACACCATGATGTATTTTGAACAGATGACACCACAGGGATACAGTCATAATACATTGTTAAAGTACAATACGCTGGCTACAGTACACTGATGTATCCTTCATAATACATCAGTTTTACTGAAAAGATTTGAAATGGTTTATATGCACTAAAATGGTAATAGTGGTTGGGATCATGATGAGAGTGCATAGACTATCAGACTGAATATTTTCTTTGTACATTTTCCTTATTTTTTCATGCCTCAACATATGCAATTGTTTTTGTCATTCATTATGTCCTCAAGTAATGCGAGTAAGCCTGACGTATTGTATCTGAATTAATATATTCTTTTATATGCTATGTGATTTTAAATGTATAAGTAAAATCAGATTTAAAATTAACTTTCACAAATTATTTTTAAAATTAAATAATGTAAATAGTTGATAATGACAAAAGGCCAGGGAACAAGCTGGTTAGTCCTATCTAGTTTTGTAAGTCCCTGCTTTTCCCTGGGATCCCCTAAATGCCCTGTCACTTCCTCTGGGTCACTAGACCTACCTATTTTCTTCTGAGCGTAAACTTACTGCAACTTCAGATCTAGTAAAGAACAGCATGAGCTACCTTGGTAATGTCCCTAGAAACATTCTCCAAAGCCTTACAAGGGCTAGTGTGAGACACAGAGGGTGACTGGAGAGTTTTAAACAGGTTTGAAGAAGCTCTGCATTTGAATGAGTGTTAACATCCCTTGCCCAGCAGAGAAGTTAAAACTGAGTCAATCGTGCTATGCAGATCTGGGAACTCTAATAGGTGGCAAAGAATAAAGTGAGAGGGCCAGGGACAGGCTCTGCGGCTTCTCCACTATCGACCCCATCAAATGGAGTGGAGTGTTTTCATGCTGAGGACCAAATCAATCACTAAGCATATGGGTGTCTCTGCCAGACTCCATGCAATGTGCTGCTCTGTACAAAGCCCCCCATGTCCCTCCTTTCAGCCCAGGCTTCCTAATCCATTATTGACAATTGTTTCCTTAAGAACTGCAAAAAAGCCCATTATAGTCCCTGGAATATCAGGACTTACTCAAGGTGTGGGTGGATCTTCAAGTGTGTCCCTTGTTTCTATGCTGAGCCTCCCTCTGGGTCTCTGATGAGTGAACTTGCCCCAATACCATGAAAGACCACCACAGACAGCCAGGCCCTCTGTGCTTGTCTGCCTAGGTTTTCCTAGAGCTCTTCATGCAAATGTAAAGGTGAATCAGGGATTGTATCATTAGACAGGCTAGGCCTTGAGCAAGCTTTAATCTCTGTTTCACAGATACATAAACTGATGATGCCTTGTTGTGCAAATTTATGTAAAGTATCCATAGAACCAGGGTAACAAAACTAGTCTCCTGACTCTCTAAGTAAGTGTCCATTTCAATACAGGAGGATTTAAACTTGACAAAGTTGTTTTTTGAGATCTGGAGGCCATCCTTTCTTATAGACTATGCGCTCCCTCTGTCCTACCTTTCCAGACTCCCTATTCCCTTCCTCGAGCCTCCAGGAGGAAATTCAATATGGCACCAAGGATGCTTACAAACCCAGTCTTAGGCAATAACAAATTGCCTCCTTCCTCCTCACTATTTCTACCCTCTGTCCCCTACACTTATCTTCTCTGCGCTTTGATCCTTTAGCTCTGCCCCAAGGCCATCCTGGGTGAGGACTAGCAGCAATAATCTCTCTAACTCTGGGTCTATTTGGTTCCCTAAGACCCTACTTTTGAACTTTCCTTCTGGTACCACTTAATGAGGGAGGAGAGGGGAAGGTGCTGCTGTCCCCCTGATACTCATGAATTACCCTCATTGTTTTGAAAAACTCATCTGAAACAGACAGTGATAAATTAGGACAGAAGCTGGCCACAGCAATAGAGCTGAGTTTTGCTTTGCTGCGCTCTATCCCTTTAGTTTCTGAATCTCAGTAAGGTCCAGCGGGATCGTGGAAGAAGAGCAGGAGAGAATAGGGGAGTGGAGAGGTGGGTGTGGGCTTCACTCGGTGGGCATGGGTGGTGGCTATTAAAACACAGGTGTGGAAGTCTTTTAATAAAGTAGCAATTGATACAGCCAGACTGGTGCACTCTAACCCTTACTCAGACCTCCAGACCCCATAGCAGCCCATCTAAGTGTATGCATTCTCCTTGGCAGATGGGGGTGATAAGACACAAATCAGAACTATTTTCAAAAAGATGAAATAACATTAACATGAAACTACAGTTCCTGACTCTTCCATACATAAGGTGTCTACCGGGAGAGTGGGCATGCCTTCACTGGTCAGTCATTGCAGGATAGCCGGCAGTTTCTGCTATGTGAGAGGACTGCAACAGTCAAGTCCAGCACTTCTCAAAGTGTGGTCCACAGCTGGGTGCTGTGGCTCACCTATAATCCTCGCACTCTGGGAAGGTGAGACAGGAAGATTGCTTGAGCTCTCGAGGTTGAGATCAGCTTGAGCAACAGTACATCACTGTCTCTACTAAAAATAGAAAAGCTGGCTCAGTGCCCTTAGCTTAGTGGTCATGGAGCTGGCCACATACATGGAGGCAGGTGGGTTCGAGCCCAGCCTTGGCCTGCTAAACAACAAAGACTACTGCCAAAAAAAATAGCCAGATGTTGTAGTGGGCACCTATAGTCTCAGTTACTTGGGAGGCTGAAGCAAGAGAATTGCTTAAGCCCAAGAGTTTGAAGTGCTGTGAACTGTGATGCCACAGCTCTCTACCAAGGGTGACGTAGTGAGACTCTGTCTCAAAAAAACATAGAAAAGCTATCTGGGTGTTGTGGCCGGCACCTGTAGTCCCAGCTACTCTAGAAGCTGAGGCAGGACGATCACTTGAGCCCAGGAATCTGAGGTTGCTGTTAGCTGTGCTGACACCACAGCACTCTAGCCTAGGCAATAGAGGGAGACTCTGTCTCAGGAAAAAAAAAAAAAAAAAGAAAAGAAAAGAAAATGTGGTCTACAAATTAGCATTTGCCTATGACATGTTTTTTTGTTTTTGAACTTTTATCTGTGATAAAATAAGAGGCCTGAGCTAGAATATAACTCAATCATATAACTAAGCACATGTTTTTAGTTCAGCTGATTTTATCAATGAAGAAAGCATCGTAATCATGTTCATTTATATTCTGGTACAAATTCCTTATGTCATCACAGCAGCCACCAGTTCAACAGTTCATGGACCAGCTACGTTGAATAATACTGCTCCAAATGCTCCTCACCAATAAGGCCTCTGCTGCAAGTAGAGCTAAGAGGAAAGATTTCGGTAGTCAGCTCTTTGGGATCTGTTTTGCTAACTTTGCCACTTTCTATCTAAATGACCATTTTATGTATCCCCTTCAAGCTCAATGTCCTCATTATTAAAATGGGAAAATATTACCTACCTCGTAAGTGCTTCCATGAAGATTAAATGAGATATAAAGTGGACTTGCCCTGCCCACAGGCACAGGTGCTCCATAAATATGAATTCATTTCAGGGGCTGTTTCCATATGCAATGTCACACCCGGAGGCGTATGAGAGTGCGTATAGATTACAGGTGTGCATGTGTGTGTACGCATGCGGCTATCTATGTATACGGAAATGCTACTCATCTTTACTAAGTCTTGCTTCTTTCTTCCAACAGAAATCTTTATTTCTCTCTAATTTTACCTGGTCATTTGAGAAAACACAAAAAGGCAAAGCAGGTACAAGTCACATTCAAGGGAGACCAGAGCTTTTGTCCTTCTGTATAATTAAAGTTGTTGAATAGAGTGAGATAAAAAATTAGTATTCCTAGTACATATAATTTATGTGGAAAGTGGAAGTTGCATTAAAGAAAGAACATTCAGAGCTTGGAAGCAGAGGAGAGAGAAATTGTCCCCCCAAAAGATTCATTTGAGTAGTCAGATAAATAGGTCAGCAATTCAGATGAAGCAGTGTGGTGGCCTCAGAGGGCCCCGAGCAGCTTTTTTTGGCACCCTTCCCTGGGATGAGACCTTAGCAGTCTCTACTCCTCATACCATCTCCTAAAAAATGTAGACCATGGTTTAATTGGGGAATATTTGCTTGTTGTAGCCAAAAGCTTTTTAACTGGGTTTCAATGACCAACATGGTCCATGAACAGTTGATAATTTCCTTCAAATTGCATGTCAATTTGCAGGTGGACATCTTTTTAGGAAGTGTCCCTGGCTTCATAAAGAATTGAAGGGCTCTGTAAGCATTGCAATCATGTTCATTTATATTCTGATACAAATTCCTTATGTCCTCACAGCAGCCACCAGGCCAATGGTTCATGGACCAGATACTTTGCTCTAAATAGGAGCAGGGTTTTGTGCAGGTTGGCAACTGGATTGAATTAGCATTGCCATCAGCAGCAAATCATTATGAAAGTCTACAGTCCACTCACACATTTAATAGACCTTTAATTAGCTTTTACTGTGTGAACAGTTTTAGGAGTTAAGAAAAAAAAAAGCACAATTCCAATTCCCGGGGGTGACATGTGTGCCCGACACTCTCAAAAGACTGCCTTTATTTTCTATATCTTTATCACAGTGTCTGGCAGAGGGTAGGATTTTTAGAGTCCAGGATGGACATGTAAAGGCTTGTCAAAAAGAATGAGGAAAAAATGCCAAATCTCAAGGATCTTACAGCCTTACAGACAAAGCAGGACACACACTGGAATGGGACATGCCTTGACTGTCCAAAGGAAGAATAACTTCTCTGTCTTAGGCTGGATTTTGGAAGGGTGAGCATCTATAGACATATTGTGTTTAGCGTCTTTGCCGGGCCCTGTGCAGTGGTGTGTAGGTGGTAGTACTCAGCAGGGTTCGCGGCACCCACAGGTAAATACGTACTGCTGTATTCTTCCCCATGGCCTTGTTTCTCTATGACCTGACTGGCCAAGTTTCAAGCTTTGTGCATCACCTACACCCCTCTTCATCGCTGCTTGTATTATTCTCCTTCAAGTTTTGCTTGACTGAGTATTTCAGAGAGGGACAGAATAGGGAGAAAAGGAGCGGAAACAGGAAGAGGAGCCGATACTACCAATCGATAGCCTGGGGCCTGGGGATTTACAGATGGCTAGGATCTGGTATTATGATCCAAAAGATAATCTCGGACCCAAAACAATATAACAATTTTATATTCAGGTCCATAAATGAGGCCTGACCAAATGCAGAAAAAAATCCTAATTCAGGGCTTGAGAGCAATAAGATTCCTGTATAAAACTCTTCTATCGAGTCGATAAATAAATTTTAAAAAATAATAGTTCAATTAAAAATGTTTGAAGTAAAAATATCAGTAAGAAAATTTTATCAACAACATTGGATGGTTAAGGTAGTTAATATGAAGGAAAAAAGATTATTTCTTAATCTTTCTAGAACTTTGTCCTGCTTTTCAGTAAATACCAAATTGTACATAGACCTACAAAGATGGTGGCACATTTAGAAGTTACATTTTACTTACTGTGTTCTTGGCTGTGCAGAAGCTCTTTAGTCTTTATCACCTCTTGAATGAAGCCACCCTAATTCAGTTCCTAGAAATATGCTGTGTGCATCACAGGCATCATAGGCACCCAGTACATGTTTCTCAATTCAAATGTGTTGAATGAGGAAAGCTATCAACATCCTAAAAGACACAAAATCTTGATACTATAATCTTAAATGTTGAAATCCTAAAAAAATCAAAATCCCAAAAATATAATTATGGAAAATATAATTTTTAAATTCAAAAAATTTACAGTTCTAAAAGGAGATGTATTTGAAAAACATAAAAACATGATATAACACTTCATAGGCTCGCCACTTTGCAAAATAAAATTGGCAATAATAGCACACACACAGGTCTACTAACAACAGTCATACAAGTATAATAGTTCAAAGCAGACACATTGTATTCATAAAGAAATAGTAAAAAGAGAAATGTATAAGCACATCTAAGTATGGTTGGTAATTGAATACACCCAGCTTTATAACAAAGGTCATCTGAAATACTGTGAAGAACAACCAAAGTCTTTTGATGAGATCAATCAAAAATCAAGGTGAGTAACCACCAAATACCAAGGCTAGAAAATTAAGTTTACTCACTCATCCTAGAAAAAGTTCTACATACTTCGTTGCTGAATATCACAACAGTGACCTTTGAGGTACTCCCCTTGGGAAGCAATGCACCAATGCCAGCGCCTGGTCCATCCTTCAAAGCACTTTTTCTAAGATGAATTTGAGAACTTAATTGTCTGACTTCATATGCAATTACCCAAAGAACCAAGATCTTGAAAAATTTTACCTTTCAAAAATGCATATGTAAAAAATAAATCTCTTTATTTATTGAGAAAGTGTCCACGTTTTTTACATACATGCACAATGCTTACGTCAAAGTGGACATTTTGATAACGCATTTTCATAGTGTCCAATTTGCAAGAAATGCATAAAATGATTTAGAACTCTCTAAAAGTCCCTACACAATTTATAACTTCAACATTGGAAATAATGTGAAGATAAATACATAGAATAGCAATTCATAAAAATAAATGTGGAAAATTTAAAATAGCAGAAAAATGCTAACAATTAAAAGAAAAGAAATAAAAACCTGCAAAGACAGTTCAACACATGAAAAATACATTACAGGGATAGATTATGGGCAATTGTATAGAAGTAGTCCATAAGAGTTGGTGAATATTCATGATTATCAACTATATTTTGAAGTCTTGCATCACAATTAATAGCTGCATTTTGTTTATTTAAGATGTGGCTCTCCTGAGATAATAGGTTCACATTCATTTTCTAAATGGTGCTGCTCTTTTTCAAATTCTTCTATGATTTGATATACACTAACATGAGTATTCTCTATTAATTTTTTCCATCTTCTGTGCCATGCTTCTGCGTTGTTTTCAGTGCAGGGAAATCCACTTCACATGTACTCATTTACAAGCCACAAATTTGGCATAAACAGAACTGGCGATTGAACAGTAACACTGTTGCATAAATGTCTTCCTATCTTACCATGCACATAATTATTTTTAAACTAGTCAGTAACATTGCTGGCTTCTGCAAGAAAACATGGCTTTAATTCATTAAAAGCTCCTAGAATGTCATCAGCTGGAAGGAATCCCAATATAGGCAAGTGATGCATTTTTAATGTAAAGTTTTTGTCATTGCCATTATTGCACAGCCAATCCAGTCATTTGAATTTTCCACTAAATTCAAATAAAGAGGATAACAAGGTAATGGTTCCACATAACATAATGAAATGAACATGATGTAACTATCCTGCATACAACTAAAAATAGACTCTTCCCTTCCCCATAATTTGGCTTTCAAGATTCTATCGCTCAGGATTTTGTTTTTTGGATTGTGATTTGGGGGATTTTAGACTTAGAGATTTTGACATTTCAGTATTTCAACATTCCAGATTATAGGGTTCAGAATTGTAACCTTTGGGGTTATGATCTGATGCCTTGTACAACGTGATGAAACTACTCTGCAACGAACAGCCTGTCTATAATTAAAAGAACAAGAACAGGCTTGGAACCAAGATTTTCATGGATTCATATTCAACCCTTACTGCTTACTAGCTTTTTAGTTTGGGCAATTTAAAAAACTATTTCTTGGTACTTCAGTTTCCTCATCTGTAAAATGAAGATAAAACTAGTACCTACCTCATAAATTTACACAAACTAAAGAAGTAAATACATGCAGAATGCTATAGAAAGTGTCTGGCAAATAGTAAGCAACCCCAAAATGTTAATATTTGTTAGCTCATTACCTCATTACATATTCTTTGTGATATAGACTGATTCAGAAAAACAGCTTCATGGACATACTAGTTCCTACATTTTCTGGCACAGGCCAGTATCTGCTTTAATATACAAGGCCTTCTTAAGCTAACCAAAGATATTATCTCTGTTAATAAATTAATTAAAATAACAACATCAATACTGAGTTGAAAGCAAGATTTGACCCAGATAGTTTCTGATCCAGTCAAACTACCTCTAGAGAATTCAAAGCTGAATGTCATTGGAGATCGGACATGTGATGTTTTATCACAAAGATAAAACAGAGTAGGACTTGGCCATAAAGTCTCTTAAGCTACTGTTAGTGCATTGAGGAAAGAAATTAAGTCCAGTGATATAGCACTGATTCTATCCAAGTTCAGAGACAGAGCCTCAGGGCAGAAACAAGAATCTGTCAGTTAGAAAAATAGTAGAGGTTACTAATTATAATTGGCCACTGAACTCAGACTGCGTGGTTTTGTTCAAATCCTTACTCCTCCACTTGCTGGAGTGTGACATTGAGGAAATTGCTTCACCTGAGTCTCAGTTTTTTTGTCTAAGTCATAGGATTGAAATATAACAGCACCTCCTTTATAAGGTAAGTTGTGAGGATGAACTGACAAAAATCTTCATACAGTTTGGCACAGTATCTGGACCAACTTTACTTTTAGAATCATCATTATTATCCTTATTAACAGAGCCTAAGCCTCTCTTATGTCTCTGTGCTTTGGTTCAAGTTATTCCATCAGCCTAGAAAGCCTTCATTCATTCAACAAATAATTGAGCATTACTGCACTGTTACAGACACTGAGGATGTAGTAGTGAACACATAAAACAGAATTCACTTAACTTCATGGCACTTACACTCCAGTAGGGGCATTGGCAATAAATATGTAAATAAAATAATAACACCATTACAGATCATGACAAGTGCTTTGAAAAATGAAGAAAAAAGTAATGATACAGAATAGTTTATTATTTTTCAATAAGATTAATAGGAAAGATCTGATTAGTGGCAGGTGAATTATTATAATAATAATTATTATGCTCATCCTTCAAGTTTCAGCCTCAATCTTCATATCGCTAAGAAACTTACCTGAGTCACCAGGTTGAGATAAACATCACTCTTCTGGGCTCTCATAGCACCCAGCATTTGCTCACATGCCTGACTCATAATATGCACTTTGAAGAGTAAGGGTTCCTGATCAGAAGACTATGGACATTTAGGTAAATCCACAGAAAGGTTAAATTGAATCCAAAAGCTACTTTATGTGTGGATTCATGTATTTTTCTGGAACAAGTGCTCATATTTTTTTTTCATATTCTCAAACAGCAATGATCTCATCAAAGGCTAAGATCTACTGCTGAGTTGATGGTCAGTGAGCCATCAAATTTTACTACCTCCTTGTGAGCACTGCATTAGCTCTCCTCAAATGAGCTCTGTCCCAGGGGGTATGTGTTTGGCTTAATACTGAATTAGTGCCCACACTAATTCATTTCTTTAATGTATTTAACAGCCCTTTATTGAGTGGCTAAAATACACCAAGCACTATGTTAAGCACAGTGGGAGCTAAAGAGATGAGGTTTGAATATAGAGCAGAGCAAAGGCCTCACAACATTTCCTCACGTATATTTATTCCATTTGTTCATAACTCTTGTAAAGACAGAATCCCTTCCCGTACTTTCCTCTATATCTCCCTTTAGCTCTTAATGTGCATTCCTCATGTAGATTGTCCTCAATAAAAGGCTATTTATGTCATGGTCATGAAGATAGGGCAGTGAGCTGAATTCTATTGTATCCAGTGAACAAGAGGTTTTAAGGGTACTTTCAGAAACGTGGTTACATATGATTTATAAAAGGTAACAACTGAGAAAATAAAAATTCCTTTGAATTAATGATGTTATCCCCTCCTGAATTTGAATGTTTGTACCTATGTTGTGTTCTATGGGAAAAGATGTGAGACTCGGGGAAGGGAACTATAATATCCATTAAAAAATATCTTAGGGCTAACGTTGTTCTCATAAGAAGCAACAATAATTCCAAAAGCAACTGGATTATTCAAATGAAGGAAAGCTTCCTGGGGGAGAACTTAACATCCAGAAAAAGGGAAAGGGCAGGAGAGTAAAGCTTTAAAGGGAAGAAAGAAGCGAGGAAGAGAAAACCTACGCTACTGGTGGCCCATGAATAGCATTTTTGTTCTTTGTCAAATAGGAAGTTGTTTCATTATCCACTTGAAACTGAAGCAATAATTCTAAACTCTTCTTCC
Organism: Galago senegalensis; assembly: GCA_963575145.1. Taxonomy (NCBI): domain Eukaryota; kingdom Metazoa; phylum Chordata; class Mammalia; order Primates; family Galagidae; genus Galago; species Galago senegalensis. Next base: position 48,155 of record CAUYTI010125204.1, read on the forward strand.
TCTCTCTACCTAACTCCCTATGAACACTTTGGGCCAAGCCTAACCTAAATAATAAAAAAGCAAATTGCATTCCGTCAGCCATGAGTAGTCCCCCCTATAATAATTTTAACCGTATCTCAAAACATTTCCCCTTTTCCCACAAGATCCTACTAAAACATCATTATTATATTTTATATTTTGTTAAAAGGCCAATTGGAGCAATCTACAGAATGTAATATTCATGATTGTCTTTTATGAGAAAAAAACTTTGCCATATCAGATTATTTGGGAATAGAATTTATCTGAATTCATGCAGAGTCTAAATTTTAGACCAATGTTAAAGAAAAATAATTCTATCAATTCTTATGCACAAATGTAAACTAGCTGCTAATAAACCGCTTTAGTAAAAAGCCTCGGACAAGCTTTAATTAAGAGATATGACTCATTTGTAATTAGAATATTATTTGTGAAAAGGCAGGTGTAAAGAAAATGACTATTCAAGAACTGTTGAAAATAAGTTCAGTCTCTTAAGTAAACTTGGCATTCCTTCTAAAATCATGTTTTACTATTTTTGCATGCAAAGATAAAACAAAGCCAAGTGTTTTCCAAATGATAATAAATTCTAAATTTGTTAGGAGTTATAAAAGTAAATGCTTTTAGGAAATTGGAACCCTAAAGTTTCAAAGAAAACATAAGCATCTGTGGAAAACCTAACATTACATAAATTACAATATCTCATTCTGGATCCTACTGATAGCTTTTCAAGTGTAAGATTCACATGTAGGGAATAGATGTGGCAAATGTTCCAAACTGACAAATGCCTCACTGTGTATTCACATATATTTCCATAATTCATTTCTGGCATAGAACAAACCATCCCATCAGAAAATATTTTAATTCCTTAAACATAGAAATTACAGTTATTTGAAACTCTGTATCTAATAATTCCATCATCTGAGGCCCTTGTGGATCTGTTTCTTTTATCTATGATTTACCTCACTTTTTAGCCATATGGTCTTCTCTCTACCTATGTCTGATTACTTTTGCCTAAATATCTAAAACATCATTTGTGAAAAATTATAAAACTATTTTGAGGCTGTAGATAATGTTATCTTCTTCCGGAGATAATTTATGTTTGTTTTTGACAGGTACTAAGAGTTTAAGGGCACAGACAACTACAGATCATGTTAATCAAATCAGATAATAAGATTACTAGATGCTGGGTGGCTCCTGTGGCTCAAAGAAGTAGGGTGACGACCCTATATGCTGGAGGTGGTGGGTTCAAACCCACCCCTGGCCAAAAACTGCAAAAAAAAAAAGATTACTAGATTCTAGGCTTTGGTTCCTATAAAAGCTATTCTATTACTGGCTTGCCCTTTCACCTAAGATGTTGCCCTTCAGGGCCCCAACCCAAAACAGGTTGCTTTATCAGAAACCCTTCTAATGGATGGGCCCTGATCTTAAATTTTGTCCTCCAGGCCCTAGAGTGGTAGAGTGGTACACTTTGTTCACCATCTCAACCTCTCAGGTGCACCTTTGGAATCAAAAATATGTTGAGAGAGGAATGGTACCACATGCAAGATTCATTTCCAGGGTTTCTCTCCTAACCCTGATCTTGATTCCCCTAATTCTTTACTGCTTTGTTAGATTTCTAGTCTGTGAAAATGGATATTATTTATATTTAGACACGTCTAGCTTATCTCATTGTTCTCACTTGGAGGATTAGTCCAAATCAGCAGCATTAATTTATTTATTAGGCACTGTAGACACCATGCCTAAGGTCTATAACACTTTTAAGAACCTGTAAACTTGTCTTAATGTCTGACATGCCCCTGAAAATTCATCTTCTATTGCAAAAAATGAAACTAATCTTCTGGGGGTATCTTAAAGGCATTAATACTACCATAATTCCACCTCCACAACATTTTACACTTTGCAAAGCACTTTGTTGTACACTATCCTGTTTTGAAATATCCAAGAATCCAGTGAAATAAATGAGGTATGTGTTAGTTTACAGTTTTGACAGAGGAGAGAAATGAGACACAGTGATTTTTAAATGATTTGCCCAAGGTTACAGAACAGTAATTGACTCAGGATTATAGCCTGCATCTGGAGGTAAACAATGTTCCACAAACACATTGAGCAATATAATCACAGATCCTGTGAATAATTTGGAAATAATATGACATCATAATTCATAATCAAATAATTCATGAAAATTCTTCCTTTCACCCATGAGCATACTGTTATAGAAGTCATGGAGTCTGACTTTTAATCCTGAGTTAGCACTAATTTATTGAATGACCTTGAACAAGTCTTATTGCCATCCTGCCCCTGCTCTGTTAAATGAAGTACCGGGAAAGCTCAATCTGAAATTTTCCACCAGCTCTATTTTTTTTTTTTTGTTTATTGGTTTAATTTGATGAGCATAATAAGCCAAAACACTTATCCTGGAATTTTTTAAAAACAAAAGGATGGTAGAAGTAAAATGACCAATTGTGATTCTCTAAGTTAACATAAATAGCCTACTACGTAATAACCAAAAGTACCCAGTTTTGTTTGATGTAACAAACTAAATTGTATAGGGAAAAAAGAGCCCCAACAGTGAAACAAAACCATGTCAGATAAAATGCTATTTCCCCTATTGTCTGCAGGGTCTCGGAGACAAATCAATAAGTGTGGAGCCAGGTCCCTGTCCACACAGCTACTGCCTTTATCCTTTATTAATATTGCTTTTTTTCAATTTCATTAATATTGCAAGTACCAGCAACCAATTTGTGTTAAACCTTCCCCATTCCCTTTCACTAAGAGATGACAGTTTAAAAGCAAACAGAGTTATATTTGTCTAAGTCCTATATACTTGGACTCTAGAATAATCCTTGACAGCAAAGCCATTTCCTAGCTAGATCAGTAAGTTACTTAGATCACATTTTGACCTGAGGAGGACCCACAGTACCCCGTGCAAAGAATATCCAGGGAACTGGGCTTTAATAGCTGCTGCCTAAGGTGATAGCTTTATGTAATTCCATTCAGACTCATAAAATTGCCTGTGGTTATGAGATAGGGGAAAAAACACTCATTTGAGAGTTAGGACATCAGGCTTTAGGGCCTACTCTGCCACAGACTGACTCATTATATAAGTTTAGCAAATTTTTTTCCTCTCTGGGCCTCCATGTCCTGTTTTTGCAAAAAGATGATCAGATTAATTATTTATTTGACCCCTGGTAGCTCTATACATTCATGGTTCTATCCTCAAAAGATTCCTCAATATATGGGCTCTCTGCAATCTCTCCCAGCTTCTGTGCCACTAGAATTGCTTATGTTCCCTGGCCCTTGGCTTCATTCAGAGCTTCTGAGTGACATCAGGATGCTGCATTGCTAACACAGACTGCCCAACATCTTGTCAGTTGTGCTGCCCACATGGGGGCTAAAAAGATTTTGAGCACACCATGTACTGACAAGTGAAGATCTCTAGGGAGGAACAGAGTGAGAGGGAGGAAGGAAGGAAAAACCTCAAGATATAGAGCTTCATTTTAAGCAACATACCAGCCACACGTCTTTCTTTCACACCAATGAAGCCTTGCTTTGTGAGGAGCAGAAGGCTACTGGAGCACCTGATGGCCCCTTTGTTGAAACACATTTTCTTTCTATGCTGATTTCCCTTTGTCTCCTGTAAGTCTCAGACAGAACGGACTATCCACTGCCAGGGCAGGGAACTCTGCCAGTTCCCAGAATGGAGATGCACAAAATCACATACATAAAGAATTGAATAGGGTCTGAAACTGCTAAATGGAGCTGCAATGCTGAGGCAAAGCTTTGTGACAGTGTAGGGGCGGAGGAGGAGGAGGGAAAGGAAAAACAGAAAGGAGGAGGGAGAGGAGGAGACAGGCAAAGAGCAGCGGGAAAGAAGAATAAAGAAAAATAATATATAGAAATATGAAAATAAATATGAACTGATTCTCCATTAATTAATTGTCTCTTTATGCTCAAATTAAAGGATTTATTAAATGTAATTTTCTGAATCAGAAAACTTATTGTAAGGCATATTAAAATTATTTAAAATTTAGATGCAAAGATAATTCATTCATTTATGGCACACAGCACGAGACCATGCATTATTCTCTTTCAAGTTTTCAACTGACTGTTACCATCACTTAGGCAACTGGCTGTTCTGAGGATTGGTGACAAGGCCTCCAGTGCTTCACGCAACTTGTATAGGTATTGCAAAATTACTCAATAGATGTATGTTCATTCTATTAAGTGGTGGCTTTTATTTTCTTTTGAGGCTACTGCTGCTTTAAAGGATATAGGGCCAGTGATATAAGGGTTTGTGTATGTTAAACTGAGTTAATGGGCTCCAGCTATCTAAAATTTCCTGTGCTGTAGAAGCACCTCCATAACCTGATGCTCTGAGCTGGTCTTCCCCTTAATCCAATTCTGCTTCCAGAAAATGTGAAGGACATTACCTCCAGTGCATGACATTTTTTTGAATGGGAAGTATAGTCTACTTAAAAGGGAATGTGCTTCAGACAGAAATAGAATTGAGGTTGAATCCAGGATTTCCGATAATTTTGCTGTGCATCATCAGGCAAGTGAGGGATGCTATTTATACTTCACAGGGTTCTTGCAATCATTAAATGAAATGATGAAGGTAAAGCCCCTAGCACAGAGCAGGCATTCAAACAATGCTAGTTGTCACTGTATTCATTATAGCAATAATAGCAAGTGTTGTTGATGTTATTGTCATCTTCCCACTAGCCTAGCTCAGCTTGTTCCTGTAGGCTAGTTAAGTCAGCCCCAAAGCCTCTGCCTCACCATATGGGGATTGCTAATTCTTACATTCCCTCCCCTCCCACCTGTCCTGTCCTACTACCCACTGTGTGTCCAAGGCTTATGTTCTGATAGCAAGCTAGGTCCAAGCCAGAATTCACCAATAGGAACAAGGGGCTAATGGCCCTACCAACTGCAGCACCTAAACCCAGGGAGGAAATAAAAATGAGGGCTCCAAATATGTAAATTGCCCCTGCCTGGACAATTCATATAATTATCACTTAAGGACTGAGGATGCTTTGTGTGCTTAGGTCTTTTAGGTTATGGGAATGATAGTAACAACGTAGCATATCACCCTTAATGGCTTTAGCCCATCAATTACCTGCAAGGGAGGGGAGGAAGAATTACCTGTTGCCAAGGGAGACCTGTAATTGATAGTCACCTGAACAGATTACATTTTGCATTAAATATAAGCAATTAAAAATAAAGTTTTACTACAAGAGGCAGATGCTACATTAGGTTGGATTCTTTCTCACATTCAGGATTTGATCTTAGCCCTGAAGCTTAGCAAGGCATTATTTGATAAACTCATTGACAAAAACACCCTCACTTAGAAGGAGTTGAGCAGCCATTATCAGGCCTTAGGTGGAAGGGTTCTTGCCCCTTAGAAAACCTTGGACCCTGAGGTTTCACCTCCATTCACACCTTTGGAAGGAGTTGCTAAAGAGTATGAGATGCTACATCTTAAAATGTCCCCTCACTCATTCCTTCAAAGCCAACAAGCCAGGCCGTTAAATAAATTCTTATCTACCGCAGCTACCTATACTATAGCATTAAAGACTTATGGCCGGAATCTCACAGCAAGCAATATACTCTTATATTTCAATTCTATACATTGGGTGACATTTTTATCCCATTATATGTTATCCCTGATACCTGCTGATCCACTGAGCCATCTTAATATCCCTTCCTTAGTCTTTTCTTTTCCATTTTTGCTACCTCTTCTCCCTTGGGTCTTGGGCCTTCTCTTACTTCATTATTCACCAGTGTGTGACAATGGATAGTACAGTGTTTGAGCCCAGGAAGCAGTAGCAGCTAAAGTGCATAAATTTCCCTCATAGAGTTATTTTAGATTTTATCTGATAGACTTGCTGTTTTCCCTCACTGGCCTATGAGCTCCTTGAGGGCAAGAACCAGTAAATCAAAGACTTCACATAAGCAGTCAACCACACCCATCATGGAGTAAGTACTCTATAAATCACAGCTGTATCATCATCATTTCTAGTCGTATTTCCAGCAACTGTTACAATGATGGGCACACTGTAGGCACTAAATACATATTTATATGGTGACAGTCAAGTACCTAAAACCCTTAGGTCCACAAGTGCTTCAGAATTTGGAATACTTTTCAGATTTGAGACAGGTAATGTGGGGAATATACTGTAAAGTGCACATTCACCAAGATCTGGGGCATTATCCTATTAGCAAACACATTAATCTGTCTATAATGAAACAAAGAAATACTCCCAGTTGGATTAATAAATACCATAAAAGTCTTCATATATCAGATAAGGATAGATTTTGCTGTCAAATGAGTTGAGGCACCAAATTCACACACACACACACATACACACACACCAAAAAAAAGTTCAGTTTTCAGACCTTGTATTTTGGAATTGTGGATAAGAGATTGTGGAACTACACTCAATAAATGACTAAAGAAAAACAGTCTTCTGCCTTCATGCCCCTTTCAAGGTAGAAATGTTGTTAACCACCCTCCTCTAACTTCTTTTTTTATTTTTATTTTTTATTAAATCATAACTGTACACATTAATGCATTTATGTGGTACAACGTGCTGATTTTATATACAATTTAGAGTGCTTACGTCAAAATTTACCTCACTTAATTATTGTACTATGACATTTAAACCCTACTCTTAATAGATTTGACATGAACCCTTGCTATATACACCATAAGTGAGGTCCCACCGATTACCCTCCCTCCACCCACCCTATCCCCTCCACTCTCCCTCCTCTTCCCTCCTTCATCCTGGACTATAATTGTGTTTTATCTTTCATATGAAAGTGTGGGTGATTATATATTGGTTTCATAATAGTACTGAGTACATTGGATACTTTTTCTTCCATTCTTGAGATACTTTACTAAGAAGAATATGTTCCAGCAGCTCTACCCATGTAAACATTAAAGAGGCAAAGTCTCCATCTTACATACCATGCTCATGGCTGGAAAGAAACAACATTGTTAAAATGTCCATACTACCCAAAGCAATATACAAATTTAATGCAATCCCTAATAAGCACCACTGTCACACTTTAAAGAGCTGGAAAAAATAGTACTTTGTTTTATATGGAATCAGAAAAAATCTCAAAAAACCAAGATATTACTCAGAAATATAAATAAATCAGAAGGAATCACGCTACCAGACTATAAACTATACTATAAATCTGTAGTGATCAAAACATCATGGTACTGACACAAAAATAGAAAGGTAGACGTATGGAACAGAATTGAGAACCAAGAGATGAACCCAGACACTTATTGTCATTTGATCTTTGATAAGCCTATCAAAAACATAAACTGGGGGAAAGATTCCCTATTTAACAAATGGTGCTGGGTGAATTGGCTGGCGACTTCTAGAAGACTGAAACTGGACCCACACCTTTCACCATTAACAAAAATTGATTCTCATTGAATAAAAGACTTAAATTTAAGACTTGATACTATAAAGAGTGCTTGGGAAACACTATAAAGATACTTGGAAAGAGTGCAAGGGAAACACTTGAAGAAATTGGCCTGGGAGAATATTTTATGATGACCCTCTGGGCAATGGAAACAACACCTCCTCTAATTTCTTAAGTTTGCCTTCCACATTATAGGTAAAAATTGAACAATATACACTCTTTAGTAATGAATGCTACCTACTCAACATACCTTCTAAAGAAACCAGGTCTCTGACCTCACCTCATTCACATAGCTTCAAGTAGTGCAGAGAGAAAGATAGTGGGTACATTTGCAGATCTGGGAACTACACCATTCATATGGCTATAACTTTAGGCAAGTTTCTTTATCTCTCTTAGTTATAATTTTCTCTTCTATAATAAGGAATGATAAGTTTAGGGAGTAAACAGCTAATACTTACCAAGAAACTTCCAGGGCTATGTTTTTCAACCTCCTTTATCTCACAGCACACTTGAACCTATAGTTAAACTTCCATGCACACTTAAATTATGCTGATGCCCCCCCAAAAAAAAGAGTAAAAAAAAAGAATATGCTTACTATACTTTGAACATCTTTTGAAAAAAACATTTTTTCGCAGCATATCTAAGATCCTCTCATAGCACACCAGTTGAAAATCACTGTACTAGGGTATGATTTTCTTTCATATTTCACAAATGAGAGAACTGAGGCTTAGGTAGATAAGGGTTAGGTAACCTCAACCCTACCCCCTCAGTTGAGAAAAGAGAGTGAGGAAAATCTAGGAACAAGCCCAAATGCTAACCAATATACAGGCAAATATAAAGGTGATAATGTTGTAACAAATTGCAAACATGATGGCTCTGCCCACCTGCCTGCTAGCTTTTAAAACTACAGCATCCTGCAGCAAGGAAAGAGTGTGCAATTAACAACTAAAAGGGAAACCAGTGATATGGAAACACCCTAGTGTGAGGGAAATGCAAGGACCACCTAATTGTAGAGATCAAAGTGTTATTATAATTTTACTTCAGTTCAAAATGTAAATGATGACACCATCAACTATTCTTTGGCAATATTTCTTAGTATTCACAGTACAATTGTGTGGTCTGAAAACAATTTAAACTGAACAAAAACTAGTGCATTTTTTTGACTGATCCTGATATTGGATTCTTCCTTTCCCCTCCCTTCAAAAACACTCTCTTCTATGAATACACAGTGAGTCAATCTGGTATATCTTGATGGTTGAATAAGCTCTTTGATTTTTGAATTATTTTGAGATTAACTGAATTTGAAATGTGTGATGCCTGCAATGTCTTGCTGGCACAAAAAGATGAGCTTTGTTATTGACAAAGAAGACTTGCAAATGACATTTTTTTTTATGATTATTCGCCTGCACGGAACTTGTGTTCACTTCAGCCTGGCCCAGCTGCCTGAATGGGCATCTCAAGGCCAGGTTCAAAAGTGCAATTTACAATTTTATCTCTCAACTCTTATGACCTTACAGGCAGCATAGAGTGACTCTTCAGCCTGGAAAACCAGACACATATTTCTTGCTGTGACCAAGGAAAATTGCCTATTGTATTAGGATTTTTGAGAACTTGCATAATGTCCCAATTGAATAAAAGCTGTCATCCAAGAATCATGTGAGGGCCAAGTCGAATCAGGTCACTGAAGCTGGTTCAAGAGTTTGTATGTGAGCCTACAATCCTGCCTTTGGTCCTAAAGGAAACCTAGCAATTTTACATCAGCCTTAGAGCCTTAGTCTGTGGACTCCAAAATTATAAAGCAATCTCCATCTTTATTCCCTTAGCAGCTTTTGCTCTTTTCCTTCTCTCTTCCTTTCTCCTTCCATTTTTTAAATTCATACTTTGCCTTCTACTACCATCTCTACCTATCATCTCTTCTCCTTTTGTCATTCACTCCTAACTTTGCTACTAGCTTCCTTTTCTTATTCCTTCTTTACTAGATTGTCCTATCCTACTACTTCTTCCTTTAGTTTTTCTTCAAATTGTTTTCTCTAGGTTTTCATCTCCTACTTCTCCTTTATCAAAACATTCACTTAGTCTGTCCTGTAGACAATGGCTATGGCATAACTCACATTAAAGCATCCATGGGGTAGACACAACATCTAGTTAGTTCATTCAACCACTGGCTTAGAACATTTTCTCTTGCTATTAACAGAATACTACAGTCTGGGTAATTTATAAAGAAAAGTTTATTTAGCTCATTGTCCTATGGAGGCTGGGAAGTTCAAGAACGCAGCTCCAGCATCGGGCAAAGGGTATGTCATGGTGCATAGGAGAAAGGGTAAGAGAGCACATGTGAAAGAGACCACAAGAGCAAGCCAAAATCACTTTTATAATAGCCTTCTCTTAAGAGAACTCACTCCTGCAAGAATGAATTCATTACTTGGAGAACACACTCATTCCCACAATAATCACATTAATATATTCATGAGGGCCTTCATGACCCAATCACCTTTTATGGGCTCCACCTCTCAATACTGTTACATTGGCAATTTTCCAACACATGAACTTTGGGTGGTGCAATGAAACCACATAAGCCACTTATTAGAAATTCTGCTCTAATGCATAGGAAGGCTGGGCATAGTGGCTCTATCCTGTAATCCTAGCACTCTGGGAGGTCAAGGTGGGTGGATTGCTTGAGCTCAGGAGTTCAAGACCAGCCTGAGCAAGAGTAAGACCCTATCTCTACCAAAAATAGAAAAAAAATAGCCAGGCATTAGGAAGGGACCTGTGCTTCTAGCTGTTTGGTATGCTGAGGCAAGAGGATCATTTGAGCCCCAAAAGTTGAGATTACTGTAAGCTTTGATACCATGGCACTCTATGCAGGGGGACCAATTGAGGCGTTTTCTCAAAAGAAATTATGATTTCAAAGGACTATAAAGCAATTTACAGAGACTGATACTTCTGAAGTGTTAACATTTTTTGCATTTCGGATATTCTTGGGAAACACTGTATATCAAGTGTTTACAGGACCACCAGCCTGGGGACCCAATTATGTTTTAAAAAGAACCAAATAAGGAAATAAGGACCTAGGAACAGGGGCAGGGAGGGAGGGAAGGAAGAAGGAAGGTAGAGAGGGAGGGAGGGAGGAAAAAAGCAAGCCAAAGGCTGCTTGAGAAATAAGCTAGCAAGCAGTCGCACAGCCCATGAACATGATGACAAGAGGATGGGCCATTTACAAATAAAACAATCCCAAGTCCTACGGAAACGTCAAATTTAGGGTCAGGGAGAGTAGTGATGGCATTGGGAAACAGACAACCAGCAATCTTTCTGCATATTCACATAGAGCCTCAATGCCATCACTGCTTCCCAGGTAACACGCAGACCACTGCAGAATGTTTCATCTTCGTCATCTCCCCTGCCAATCATAATAAGTCCCAAGCTGAAATCAGTGGGGGGGAAACCCCTTTTATTTACCAGTTACAACCTGCTTTTAGCTCACATGATAGCAATAACTTGTGCTCCTAGAGTCATACACAGACCCTACAGATGTAACTACTTTTGCAGTTATCCCTACCATTAATATAATTTTGAGTAGCCTGAGGCAAAAGCTATGTCATTTATGTATCCCCTAGTCCTGCTCACATGATGTCTACCACACAGTAGATGCCCAGTAACTTTGCCCTGGATTGAGTTGTAGCAGGTAGTACCATTACCAGGATTAAAATATTCTCCTGTTTCATACTTTATTCACTACAGACATCGGCAGCCCTCTCCTTCCACTTGTTCTTTGCCTTATTGCTAAAGACAAAGAATGAAAGTGTTACTTTAAATCCAATGGCCTTCCTTTTATTGAAAGCTAATCATTTGCAAGGCTTTTCTTCCCCACTGATAGAATATGAGGAAACAATTAGCATTTTTTATGTCAATAAATGACCTCAATATTAATCTTATCAAGCTTGCCTTTAAACTTTGGGAAGTTTATTCAGAAATCAATTCAGTTTGCATTATAAATCAAAAAGAAGATAAAAGTAATTTCTAGCTTTCTCTTCTGCTACTGTAAACATGTCAGTTCAATAATATTCTGATTAAAATCTCAGGATTTTGTCACAAATAATCTATTCAATTTTTCCTTTTCATTCATAACTTAATTTGCTAATCTGCTGAAGTCGTTTGTTGTAATAACTGCTTCTACATTTCTTGCTTCCTCACTTATGCTCTCATATGTTCTTTTCCCCCAGGTTACTGGACACAGAGTCCTTTGTGTTCATTTCTTCATATGTTCTTGCCACCTAACAATGGGCATGTCTTCTATATCCATACTTGGTTCTCAAATTAGGCAGTTCATTAAACAACTCTATTGAAAATTCTATTTTCTACTGTGAACGGGATAGAGTCTTTGACTGCTTTTTCAGCCATAGTTGAATTTTTTAAATGAATTTGAAATTATTTTTTAATTGACTCTTAGATTTTATTCTTATAATCACCTTGTTTTTGATGCAGGATAAATTCTTCCCAATGCTTATGATAGGATAAAAGTAATTCTACTTGCATAATGCTTTTAAATTCAAAATATGTTTACAAGATAAGGGGTGTGACAATTAAGTTCGCAAACTCATCATAGAAAAAGTGCTCCTTAACTCCATGCTGACTGTCACTATGTTCACCTTCCAAAATTGCTTTGAAGAAAAAAAAAACAAAATTGCTTTGAAGGGTGGAATAGGCACTGGCAGTGGTGCATGGCTTCTTAAGGGGAGTACTTCAAAGGTGACCATAGTGATATTCAGCAGTGAGGCATGCAGCACTTTTTCTAGGATGAGTTTGCAAACTTAATTGTCAGACTTTGTACTTAACTTGATTTTTTCCATATCTGATGCATTTTCTTTAATATTGGGGTATGGAATGCAAAGAAGTCTTTTATTTTATTAATGAATATTAGTAATCTGGCAGGCACGGCTATGTGTTGATACAAGTATCGCATTTTTCTTCTCTCTTGATTTGTTGACCAGTATAGAGGCTAAAAGTATCAGAAAATGAGCCTTCTGGGCCAAGGTACAAATTTCTCTTGCTTTTGGCATATGAGGGTTTGGCCAACAGCAGACTTCTGAGACTGAATTTCTGTCGTATAAATAAATGTAAAGGACACATGAGAGGGTCTTCTTTTATCAACATCCTCCTTTTCAGCTTGAGACATCCAAAAATGGGCCATAAATGTTAAGAAAAAAATCCATCCTCATCATCATAAGAGGGGAAAGGAGAAATCAAGACTGTGGATGGGCTTGGCGCCTGTGGCTCAAGTGGCTAAGGCACCAGCCACATATACCTAAGGTGGCAGGTTCGAATCCAGCCCCAGCCCCCCAAACCAACAATGACAGCTGCAACCAAAAAATAGCCAGGCGTTGTGATGGGCGCCTGTGGTCCCAGCTACTTGGGAGGCAGAGGCAAGAGACTCGCTTGAGCCCAGGAGTTGGAGGTTGCTGTGAGCTGTGATGCCACAGCACTACCCTGGGGGATAGCTTGAGGCTTGGTCTCAAAGGAAAAAAAAAAAGACTGGGGACGAATCTTCCTTCATAATATTCTTTGTGCTATTAACCATTTGGGAAACCCATTGACTTATAGTTAAGCAATGGTTTTACATTCTCCTGTCAGAGTGGATTGATTATTTCTGGGGATTATATCCTCCCATATTCATGAGAGTGCTGCTTGGATAGCAATAACAGCTTCTTTGGTTATCCTCCTGAAACAGTTACTGGGAAATATGTATTTTTTTCTTTTTATTTATTTATTTATTTTTGTATTAATCATAGCCCCCCAAAAGCTCTGAAATTTCTCTTTACGTTACGTTTATTATGCTCTGAGTTTACTCTGTACCCCAACCCAACATCCACTCACTACCTTTTCTTTTTCCACCCCAAATTATTTCTAGCCATATTGCCAAAGTTTCTGCAACAAAATAAAATGACATCATTAAGGTGGTGCAATAATAAAATGACAGTATAAAGCTGCGGTGAATTTAAATAAAAATCCATTCACATGTAAAATTCCCAGGGAGAAATTAGAGTCCACAGATTAAATACCCTGTGCAAGGTAACATCTAGAATAAACCTCACCAATCAAATCACCTCACTCTCATGAGTTAAACATCTAAAGAAATTAAAATCCATAATTTATATCCCCAATTTCTCATCCTGCAAAAATCTCATTCAGGAGGCTTTTTCATGATGGTTCCAAACTGAAATTCATTTAGCAGTTTCATTATGGGATGTTTCTTACTGGAATGAATATGATTTGTTCAGGGCAGAAGTATTAATTCCACATCAAGATTCTAATGAGCTTTAATTTTTAAAGAGTCAAAAGACACAGAAAATTAAAGGGACAAGAAAGATTATCATGACCTTGTATTCACAGTTACAAATTTTAAGAAGAAAACTAATCCAAAGTATTTAATGATGGACAGAACAAGTCAGACTAACAGGAATATTTAAGACTTTAACAACTCTATCAAATGATTAGACCTAACAGACATCAGCAGAACACTCAACAACCACAGAATACGTTCTTCTCAAGTACACATTGAACATTCTTTACGATAAAACATATGCCGGTCTATAAAACAAACTTCAATAAATGTGAAAGGACTGAAATTAATAAGATGTGTTTTTGGACTACAACATAATTAAATTAGATATCAATAACAGAAGTAAGTATGGAAAATCAACAAATATGAGGAAATTAAGCAGTACTTCTAAATAATCAGTGGGTCGAAGGACAAATCACGTGGGAAATCAGAAAATACTTTGAAAAGAAAAAAATATCAAAACCTGTGGCTAAAGCACAGCTATCCTGCAAATAGAAAATAAGATGAAAAATCTCAAATCAGTAATATAAATGACTGCCTTGAGGAAATGGAAAAATAAGAGCAAGCTAAATCCAAAGAAATCAGAGGATAAAAACAAAATTAGAGTGGATATAAATTAGAGAGTAGAGAAACAATAAAGAAAATCAATGAAATCAAAAGCTGGTCCTTTGAAATGATCAACAAAATTGACAAATTTTTAGCCAGATTATCAAATAAAGAAGTCTCAAAATAGTAATATGTGTAATGAAATGAGGGATGTCACTACTGACTTCACATGCATAAGAAGAATTTTAAGGAAATGCTGTTAATAACTGCATGCCACAAATTAGTTAACTTTGATGAAATGGATAGATTTCAAGAAAATGGCTGAACCTGATAATAGAAAATCTGAACAGATTTCTAAAAAGTAAAGCAATTGAATTATAATTAACTCTCCCCACAAAAACCCCAAAAAACCCTTCAAGCCTAGTGGCTCAATCGTGAATTCTACCAAACATTTAAAGAAGATTAATACAAATTCCTTCACAAATCCTTGGGGAAAAAAAGGGGGGGTACTTCCCAAAGGATTCTTCGAGTCCAGTATTACCCTTATACCAATTCCAGACAAAGACACCATAAGAATACTGCAAACCATATCCTTTAAGATTATAGATGCAAAATCATCAACAAAATACTAGCATACTGAATCTAGCATATGTGAAAAAGGATTACACACCATCACTAAATATAATTTGTCCCAGAAATGCAAGTTTGGTTTAGCATCTGAGAATTGATTTAATATATGGTAGCAATAGGAAAAAAGGACAATAACACATGATCATCTTAATAGATACAGAATCTACACCATTTCACACTAAAACATGTCAAAAACTAGTGATAACAACCTTTATCAAATTAATAAAGGAACTCTATTACAAATTCATAGCTAATGCCAGGCATGGTGGCTCATGCCTGTAATCCCAGCACTGTGGGAGGCTGAGGCAGGAGGATTTCTTGATCTCAGGAGTTCGAGGCTTGTCTGAGCAAGAATGAGACCCCGATTCTTGAAAAAAATTGAAAAACTCAGCCTGGCACCATGGCGAGTGCTTGTAATCCCAGCGGCTTAGGAGGCTGAGGCACCAGGATGCCCACAGCCTGACTCTGAGTTTGTAGAGAGCTTCAATACCATTGCAATCTTCTCAGGGCATAGGGTAGAACTCTATCTCGACCCCCCCCCCAAAAAAAAGGAAAAACAAACAAACAACAACAACAAAAATTCATAGCTAATATCATACTAAATGATAAGATCAGGAGCCAGGAACTAGACAAAGATGTCTGCTTTTGCCACTTCAAAATTATATTGAAAGGTTTAGACAGGAAAATTAGGCAAGAAAAACAAAGTAAAAACAGATTAAAAGAAAGACATAACTTTGTGGGACCCTGGCACCATATCATGAGATGGCCTGCTATTGGCTTGGACAGGCAGGCAGGACCTAGTGGCCTCTGGACACAAAAGAGATGCAGGGAGATTCATGGTCCCATCACACACCATAGTGGTACTAGAGTGCTCTGTGCTGAGAGGCCTGCTTCTCAGACAAAGATGCATTCCTGACTGGGCCTGAGGGACAGCCTCAGTCTGTGATCTTCTTGCCCACCAGGGCCTGGCAGGATCACCTGCTGGAGGGTCAGGCAGGCAGGCCAAACCCAGCACACTGTGATCATGAAAGTGGGGTGGGAGACATAGAGGAGAGGTTGCAGCTTCAGGCTGGAGTGGTGAGTGAGCCCTCCACCCACACACAACAGGAAGGTGTAGAGGGGCACAGAGGAGCTGGGTCTGTGAGCATGTCCTCTTTACATGAAAGTGTAAGAGACCCCAAATAGCCAAAACAATCTTGATAAAGAACAAAGTCATAGGACATCATTTCCCAATTTTAAAACTTGTTACAAAGCTACAATACTCAAGACAGCATCTTACTACATAAAGTTGGACTTGAAGATTAACGGAATAGAATTGAGAACTCAGAGAGAAATCCTTGTATCAGTGATTTTCAACAGGTGTGCCGCAGCATATTGGTGTAATGTGACAGGATTTTAGGGGTGCTGTGAAAATTTTAAAGATCATTAATTAAATTTTTTTAAAAATTTTCAAAGCACAATAAGTATATTCCTTTTTTTTTTACTCTTTGTTTTGGTCAGCATAAGTGTGCCGTGGAAGTTTAACTATAGGTTCTTAAAAAAGTTGAAAAACACTGCCTTACGTGACAGTCAATTGATTTTTGACAATAGTACCAGGACAATTGAATACAGAAAGAATATTCCTTTCAACAAATGGTACTGGCATAAATGGATATCCATATGCCAAAGGGTGAATGAATTTGGACTTCTAATTCATACACTACACACACAAAATAACTCAAAATGCATCACAAATATAAATATAACAGTTAAAATGATGCAAATATTGGAAGAAAACATAGGAATAAAACTTTGTGACCCTGGAATAAGCAATGCCTTCTTAGATATACCAAAGGCACAAACAATAAAAATATAGGTAAATTGAACTTTAATAAAATCAAAAATATTTGAGCTTCAAATATGACCAGAAAGAAGGTGAAAAGACAAGAGAGAAAATATTAGCAAATTATATACTGCTAAGGGATTTCAATCCAACATACATAAAGAACTCTTATAACTCAATATAATGAAAGACCCCCATTGTGTATATCTGTGTGTATATATATATGTACATACATATATATTTATTTATACTACTTTTCTTTATCCATTCATCCATTGATGGATGAGTTATTGCCATAGCATGGTTATTGTGAATAATTATACATACACTGTGTATATCGATAATATATTGTTAATAATAAAAATGAAAATGTTTTTCATTTTGTCATTTCCTGTGCTCCCTCTGGCAAGAGCATGGAAAATATTTACTTACATGGGCCCTGTTTGCAACATACATACAATGGAATATAATTCAGCCTTAAAAAGGACATGCAGCTATTTGCAACACTATGAATAACCTGGAGAACATCGTGCTGAGTGGAATAAGCCAGACACAGAAAGAAAAATATTTCATGTTCTCACTTAAATGTGCATTTTTTTTCAAAAGTCAAATAAATAGAAACAGAGGCTAAAATCAGCAGTTACCAGGGGTGGATGAAGTAAGAAATGGGGAGAAGTAGGTCAAAGGGTACAAAAACGTGTGTAGACTGAGTAAGCCTAGAGATCTAACGTGCAGCATGAGGATTATAGTCAATAATGTACTCTATACTGAAAATTTGCTAAGAGAGTAGATTTTAGGTGCTGTTACCTCAAAAAGTTAGAAGGTGACTGTGTAAAGTGATGGCTATATATATGTGTGTGTATATATATATATATTATATATATATTATTTATTTATTTACTGTTTGAGACAGAGCCTCAAGCTGTCACCCTGGGTAGAGTGCTGTGGCATCACAGCTCACAGCAACCTCTAACTCCTGGGTTCAAGTGATTCTCCTGCCTCTGCCTCCCAAGAAGCTGTGATTCCAGTGCCTGCCACAACACCCAGCTATTTTTTGGTTGCAGCCATCATTGTTGTTTGGTGGGCCTGGGCTGGATTCCAACCCACCACCTTGGGTGTATGTGGCTGGCACCTTACCTGCTTGAGTGACAGGCGCCCGCCCGTGATGGATATATTGATTTGGTTGCAGTAATCATTTCATTATGTATGTGTATACCAAGACATTATGTTGTACACCTTAAATATATACATATAATAAAATAAATTAAAATAAGGACACATAATAAAATAGACAACCTAATTAAAAATGAAAAAAGGATTTAAATAGACATTTCTCCAAATAAGATAAACAAATGGACACTGACCACATGAAACCAGGCTCAACACCATCATTATTTGGGAAATGCAAATCAAACCACCATGAGATACTAATTCATAGCCACTAAAATAGCTATAATCAAAAAGACACAATAAAAAGTGTTGGAAAGGATGTGAAGAAATTGGAAGCTTCATACATAGCTGATGGGATTGTGAAGTGGTGCAGCTGCTTTGGAAAACCGTCTGGCAGTTCTTCAAAAAGTTAAACATAGAGTTCTATTTGACCTGGCAATGTCACTCTTATTTATATGCCCAAGAGAAATGAAAACATGTGTCAACACAAAAACCTGTACAAGAATGTTTATAGCAACATTGCTCATAATATTCAAAATGTGAAAACAACCCAAATGTCCATCAACTGATGAATGGATAACTAAGATGTGGTATATCATAAAACGAAATGAGCTTGTGCAAAAAAAAGAAATGATGTACTAATAACTTGCTACAATATGAATGCATTTTGAAAACATTATGCTAATGAAAGAAGGTAGTCACAAAGACCACATATTATATGATTTGATTTATATGAAATGTCTAGAATGAGCAAAATGTACAGAGCCAGAGGATGGAGGAATTAGAGGAAAATGGGAAGCAATTGATAATGGGTATCGGATTTCTTTTCAGGGTGGGGAAAATGTCCTAAGATTAGAATGCAGTGATAGTTGTATAACTGATGAATATATTAAAAGACATTGAACTGTACAACTTAAGTAGATGGTTTTTTTTTTTATCAAATATGAATTATATGATTATCTCAATCTGTTTAAAAATCAATAATGGCTGGGCACAGTGGCTCAGGCCTGTAATCCTAGCACTCTGGGAGGCCGAGGCAGGTGTATTGCCTGGGCTCAGGAGTTGGAGACCAGCCTGAGCAAGAATGAGACCCTGTCTCTAAAAATAGCTGGGCCTGTGACCAGTGCCTATAGTCCTGGCTACCTGGGAGGCTGAGGCAAGACAGTCACTTGAGCCCAAGAGTTTGAGGTTGCTGTGAGCTATGAAGCCATAGCACTCTACCAATGGTGACAAAGTGAGACTTTGTCTCAATTTTTTTTAAAAAGGAAAATCAATAATGTGCATACTGTAGTGCTTAGAGGTGAGGTTGCCTGATGTCTAAAACTTATCTTGAAATTCATCAAAATGTGATGAACTGATAATTAGATAAATGGATAAATAATGGCACAGGTATGTAATGAGGCAAACAAAACAAAATCCTAACAATTACAAAATCTAGGTGGTGGTTATGTCGATATGACATTTCCATATGTTTGGAAAATTTCAAATATGTGTATAATATTGGAAAAACACTTTTAAAAAGTAATTCAAAGCAAATTGTCCTAGCATTCAGAACGGAGTGTTACCACCTGTGGCAAAGATTCAGTATTATCTACGGAAAATTTTTCATTTCACTAGGATGCTAGTCAGCCTATTACTGTTTCCTGGAATACATGGTTTATGAATTTAAGACTCAGTTGGGAACTGTGTCCTCATAAGATATTATTCCTCTTTGCACTGGAGGTTTATCATAAGTGAAGGGAAAATGCACCTATTGATATATCTTTTTGCTGAGAAGGATATTGGAAACACTGGTGTATTTGTTTTTTAGACAAAGTTGAATTTTGTAATTATGGAAGCTCTAGTAATTAAAAATGACATCTTTGAGGTGCTTTTCTTTCCCATTAACAAAGTTCAAAATCTTTTAATTTAAGTTTCCACTGTGAGTTCCACATTTCTGTCACACAGTGCTACACTTAACTCTACGAAGTGACATTTTGGGTCTTATATTACATTAGCTTTCTCTATTGTCTCTGGTTGTGTAACTAACTGCTTGCATATATACAAATTTCTTTAAGAAACTTTCAAGGAGTATTTGCACTATCATCCACTTATTTGTTACAGCCTAGATAGATTGTTCCTTAGTAGATGGCTAAAGACATTGCTATAGATGTTTCCGAAGGTTTTGCCCCACCAGTAAAACATATTGAATACTAAAATCCCCGCATTCTTTTCAAAGCACTGCTATCCTCTCCTATTTAATATTCCTAATCCTAAGTAGCATTTCTTTCTATAACTCACTCCTACATTACTGGAAAATGCCCATAATGTTCCATTGTTTTTTTCTCCAGAAACTCAGTTAAGTTTCTCATAGTTCAACCTGCCTCTAAGCTTGGTCCCTACCCACTCTACTACATACCAAGCTAGTTTCATTCATTGCAATCCAAGGACTTTTATTTTTGTTTATTTTCCTTGTATTTTGATGGCACAATTTTAAAATGACAGATTACATTAATTTATTTTGTGTATTAATTATTTTTTTATTTTTACATATACATGTGTTTATTAGGTTTCCAGTTTTTGCCTTCACAAAATTAAAAAGGCTTTAAATTTACCAACAATAACAATATTTAAGATAAGGACTAGAAACAAAAACCTCATAGAGAATGAAATATAAATACATTCAGAAAAGAAATCAGATGATTGCTGCAACAAAGTATTAAGCAATAATAATAACAGAAATGCAAAGAAAGTAACATTCGCATTGTCAAATAAGAGCATGTCAATTATAGAATGCTTTGACTCTGAGGTTCAGTATGGAGTCATCAATTAACTTCTTGTTATTCATTTTCCCAAAGTCTCAAAAAATAAACAACTAATACTTATAAATAAAAATAAAAGATAATTTCAAAAAACAGATCATGCCAAATCTTAGAGACAGTAGAAAAAGAAGAAATACTTCAAAATCATTCTGCTTAATCTGGATACACCTGATATTAAAATTGGAAGAAATATATTATTATAAAGGAAAAATTACAAATATAATTCACTTTTAAATGAGGATGCAATATCCTGTATCCTAAACAACATAATAACAAGTTGAAGTAAAAATTAATGTTTAAATAATGTACTGTAGTCAAAACTGAATCCAATTTATGTGAGAATTAGTCACTATTTTTTTCTTGTCCTTACCCTCATCCCCTCCCTCCTTCTCTGTCTGCTGTCTCCTTTTTAGACCCCCTATTTTAGACCGTATTAAGGGTCTATGCTTGTATTTTCCCCCCACAAAGATATCCAGCTGTCTAAACACAATTA
>CAUYTI010125207.1:0-30411 GCA_963575145.1 Galago senegalensis
CTCCAACTCCTGGGCTCAAGCGAGTCTCCTGCCTCAGCCTCCCAAGTAGCTGGGACCACAGGTGCCCGCCACAACGCCCGGCCATTTTTTGGTTGCAGCCATCATTGTTGTTTGGCGGGCCCGGGCTGGGGATTCGAACCCGCCACCTTAGGTGTATGTGGCTGGCGCTTTAGCCGCTTGAGCCACAGGCGCTGAGCCAGGTGTTTTTTTTATAAAATGACCTTTTTTCCTGTGGGTATATACCCGGCAGTGGGATTTCTGGAGCAAATGGTAGGTCTACTTTAGGTTTTTTGGGGAATCTCCATACAATTTTCCATAGAAGTTGCAGGAGTTTGCAGTACCACCAATAGCATATAAGAGCTCCTTTCTCTCCACGTCCACACCAGCATCTGTTTTGGGATTTGTTAACACAAGCCATTCTCATTTGAGTTACGTGTTATCTGAATGTGATTTTGGTTTGCATTTCCCTAATGGTTAGAGACATTGAGCATTTTTTCGTGAGTTTGTGGGCCATTGGTATAGCTTCACTTGAAAAGTTTTTGTTCATGTCTTTTGCTCACTTTTTAATGGGGTCACAATTCCCATTAATATACCAATGCCATTTTTTGCAAATCTAGAAGAAATAGTTCTATGCTTCATATGGAACCAGAAAAGACCCCTAATAGCCAATGCAATCTTATGGACTAAGAACAAAGCAGGAGACATCACATTACCAGACTTCAAGCTATACTACAAGGCTATTGCAAAAGCAAACAAACAACAACACACACACACAAAAAACCAGCATGGGACTGGCACAAAAACAGACATACAGACTTATGGATCAGAACAGAGAATCCAGAGATGAAATCATCCTCAAATTCCCCTCTGATTTTTGACCAAAAAGATAAATATATACACTGGGGAAAATAATTCCTGTTCAGGGAGGTGCGTGTGTTTCAAGGAGTAGGGCGGCGGCCCCATATACTGGAGGTGGGTTCAAACCCGGCCCTGGCCAATAAAAAACCTGCAAAAAAAATAATAATTCCTCTTCAATAAATGGTGCTGGGAAAATTAGATAGCTGTATGTAAAAAACTGAAACAGGATCCACACCTCTTCCCACTCACCAAAATTAACTCATGATGGAAAAGACTTAATCTCAAAGCAGGAAGCTATGAGAATTCTAGAAGAAAATATTGGAAAACCACATATATATATTGGACAACCATATATTGGAAAGAAAATATTGGAAAACCATATATATATATGAATCCTTTGCCTAGCCTGAGATATGTGTGTATTCATGACAAAAACCCCAAAAGCAATCACAGCAACAACAAAAATGAATAAATGGACCTGATCAAATTAAGCACAGCCAAGGACACAATCAAAGGAGCAAATAGACAACCCCCAGCATGGGAGAAAATATTCTGATAAACAATTGATAACCAGAATCTACAAAGAACTCAAACAAATCAGCAAGAAACAACCAGAATCTGTACTTTTATTTATTTATTTATTTATTTTTGAGACAGAGTTTCATGTTGTCAACTTCAGTAGAGTGCTGTGGCATCAAAGCTTACAGCAACCTCAAACTCTTGGGCTCAAGTGATTCTCTTGCCTCAGCCTCCCATGTAGCTGGAACTATAGGTGCCCACCACAATGCCTGGCAATTTGGGGGGATGAAGTCTTGCTCTTGCTCAGGTTGGTCTTGAGCCTGTGAGCTCAGGCAATCCACCTGCCTTGCCTCCCTAGTGAGTGCTAGGATTATAGGTGTGAGTCACCACGCCTGGCCCAGAATCTGTACTTCTAAAAGATTCCTAAATGATTGACATGTACATTAAAATTTGATATTTGTTAGTATAGGGGACACAAAGAGACCTGCATTCAAAGCCTGGATTTAGGCCTGGAGCAGTGGCTCATGCCTGTAATCCTAGTGCTCTGGGAGCCAGCCTGAGCAAGAATGAGACCCCTGTCTCTACCAAAAATAGAAAAACTAGCTGGGTGTTGTGCAGGCACCTGTAGCCCCAGCTACTCTGGAGAGAGTCGCTTGAGCTTAAGAGTTTGAGGTTGTTGTGAGCTGTGACACCATGGAACTCTACCCAGGGCACAGAGGAAGACTCTGTCTCAAAAAAAAAAAAAAAAAGGGTGGCGCCTGTGGCTCAAAGGAGTAGGGCACCAGCCCCATATACCAGAGGTGGCAGGTTCAAACCTGGCCTCAGCCAAAAAACTGCTAAAAAAAAAGAAAAATCCTGGGTCTATACACTACTTGCTAACTCCATGATCTTGGGAAAATCATTAAATTCTCTTTTTTTTTTTCAGTTTTGGCCAGAGCCGGGCTTGAACCCACCACCCCCAGTATATGGGGCCAGTGCCCTACTCCTTGAGCCACAGGAGCCACCCAAGATCATTAAATTCAATAAGCCTCAGTGTACCCATCTGGAAAATAGGGATTTTATTCCCTGCCTTATGGGATTGTTATCAGGATTAAATGATAGTGCTTATATTATTATTATTAGCACAGTGGCTGGAACTAAGAGGTAGTGATCGATTCATTATTACTTCCAATGCCCAACTGCCAGTGTGTAATCACATTTCCTTCCTTTTTTCCCCCTTCAGGACCAAAATAGCAGTGGAAGTCTACCTACGGGTCAGATCTAAGTCCCTAATGGAAAAGGTACTCCCAGACCCAAATAGTAACATAAGAACACTTTTCATCATTTCCACTCCGTTCTAACTAGAAAGAGGGTTTCATTTTTAAACACCAAGGCTCAGACTCTGTAGGTCTGAGGTTATGCAGATTTTGTTATGATTGGTCTGGTCATGCCAGGGCTGTCAGAGAAGTATATTATGGATGACAAGATGACAGAACCCAACCCTTGAACAAGCTAGATAAGAGTTAATGATGTGGCTTGCCACTGGGCTAATAGGACACCCTGTCACAGCCTTGCATCAGCCACTACGTGTCAATACAGTTAGGAGACCGATGACTTTTTTAAAAATAGCAGAATGGGTATCTCCAAGGAGTGCTGGTCCTTCCAAGGACAGAGGTTCTTTGGGAGGCCACTGGCTGACCCTAGCCATATTGCCAGACTCTTGAGACTTGAAGCACGACCTTAGGACCTGCCTTTGGAGCCTACCTCTGAGCCACATGAGAAAATCTCCCCCCTTTCACAGCCAGATTGCATTTCTCAGCAAAATTGCTTACATTGATGCTGAGGGGATCCTGTGAGGGCTCAGCTTCCCTAGCACCTATATTACATACAGAAGGATCTGGTTGGTGATAGAACCCTTTGGCCAGTGCTCTGGATTTGGCCTTTCCTAAGTTCTGGCTGTTTTTAAAAATTGCATCTATCAACAGAGTCTGAAGATAAACTCCAAGGTGGGGGTTACAGGACAGGAATGCATTCCCCATTGAGTTGCACGAGCCAAGTGTGACCATTAGGATATGGAAGTAATTGTCTGAAAGGAGGTTCTTTTCTGCCACTGCATCAAGTTCTTGGTCACTATTGGAGAAGTATGAATCTGCATTAAACCATATTTCCACAAAGCCAAAACCTAATTCAGAGACTATCTCTGAATATATGGCAGCCAGGCCCAAAGAAGGGAGGTCGAGAAGAGGAGTGGGGCTTCTGCAAAGATAATGGCTCAAGGTGGGGGATGGAGAAAGGGAACACACATCAGGCCAGTGGTGAGAAGCGGGGAGTCATTATGGATGGCATCTATGTTGAATTGAAAAGGGATATCGTGTCCTTTGAAAGACAGAAAATGGACTGGGCATGGTGGCCCACATCTGTGATCATAGCACTGTGGGAGGCTGAGGTGGGTGGATCCCTTGAGCTCATCAGTTCAAGACTGTCCTGAGCAAGATTGAGACCCTGTCTCTACTAAAAATAGAAAACTAGCCGGGCGTTGTGGTGGTCGCCTATAGTCCTAGCTACTTGGGAGACGGAGGCAAGAGGATCGCTTGAGTTTGAGGTTGCTGTGAACTATGACGCCATGGCACTCTACCCAGGGCCATAGAGTAAGACTCTGTCTCAAAAAAGAAAAGAAAAACAGAAAATGCTCTGTCTTAAGGGCACTCTTCTCAGCTGGAAAGGGAACAAATCTTTCCATGGTGACATATTGAGATTCGAAAATGAATGACTAGAATAGATGACTCTGGTGAATGTGTGTCCTCCCTTGGATCTGGTCAGAGAGTGGTAATCTGTGTCACCAGAGAACAGTCACTGGGGTACACAGGGGTTCCTGATCTCCACCCCAAGCCCTCTCTGGGGCACCACTGCCAAGCCCCAACCCTCTAGACCAAGGCTTTGCCTTGGAGGTGGAGCCCACAGTTCCTGCTGACCTTGCTGCTCCTCTCTGGACCTTGTGTCAAGGTGGAGGGTCGACACCAGGGCCTTGAGTACTCCAAAACCTGTCCCATTTTGTTCAACACACAACTGTCTAATGTGCATGCTGGGTGTGTGTTCAGGTAACAACCAACACAAGTTCTTTTTGTTCCTGGGTAGGAAATGGCAAGTCAAAAATCTCTTCTTCCTAAAGCACAGATTTTGTTTCTAGATGTTGTCTTTTCTGGCTGTGAGCAGTGGCTCATGCATGTAATCCTAGCACTCTGGGAGGCGGAGGCAGGTGGATTGCTTGCGCTCAGAAGTTGGAGACCAGCCTGAGCAAAGTAAGATCCCATGTTTACTAAACATAGAAAAACGAGCAGGTCATTGTGATGGGTGCCTGTAGTCCCAGTTACTTGGGAGGCTGAGGCAGGAGGATCGCTTGAGCCCAGGAGTTTGAGGTTGCTGTGAGTTATGGTGATGCCATAGCGCTTTACCCAGGGTGACAGAGTGAGACTGTGTCTCAAAAAATAAATAAATAGATGTTGTCTTTACTAGTGTGCACTAAGACCAGTCCGGGGGAAAGACACCCCATCTAGAACAGCTCCTGTTTAGCCCTGTTCTTTGTGTCCAGTCTCTGCCCCAGGAGTAGATGTGAGTTTTTTTGGTTATTGTTGCAGTTTGGCCGGGCTGGATTTGAACCTGACACCCTTAGGTATATGGGGCCAGCGCCCTACCCACTGAGCCACAGGCATCGCCTCCCAGGTGTAGATGTTAAGATGGAATTTTGGTGAGGACCCTTTAAGAAGCCCAGAGTACATTTACTGCAAGCCTCTGATCCCGGGATGTACTACCTCCCCACAGAGCCCCAGCTGATTAGGTATGTTTCTTAGATTGGATTTGCTTGGGTGCTTAGTGCAGTGGTTCTCAACCTTCCTAATGCCGCGACCCTTTAATACAGTTCCTCATGTTGTGGTGACCCGCAACCATAGAATTATTTTCGTTGCTACTTCATAACCATGATTTTGCTACTGTTATGAACCGTCCTGACCACATAAATGATCACGTGAGACACGAATTGACAGTACCCGCTGCAAGAGGTGAGGCTAATGATATTGGTGACTGTTGGAGTAAGTATGATGTTTAATCCTCTACAGTAATGTAAATATCTGATATGCAGGATGTATTTAGGCGACCCCTGTGAAAGGGTCACAGGTTGAGAACCACACTGGTTTGGTGTGTTGAGCTCTCCCAGCACTGCAGCTGCTGGGGCATACCCAGAATCCTTTCTCTCAGGGTCATAAGAAGCTTTCCTGGAGAGGGTGGACAGTATTGCAATTAATACCAGTTATTTAAGAACTAGCACCGAGATGCCACATAGTCCCCACATAGGATCACTTGAGCTCACCAACCAAGGAGCCACTGTGTCAAGTTAGAAACCAGTTTCGTCATCCAGCTGTCTCCAGATGGCCCTTGACTCCTTCACCCACACCTAGGTCACCCATGTTAACCACCGCCTCCTGTAGCCATTACCCTGACCCTTCTGTAGTTGCAAGCTTCCCAAGCCTTGTCCTTCCCAATGATTCAGACAACATGGAATAACTGTAAAAAGAATGAAGGAACAGTGGCACTTGAAACCTGACTGACACTAAACCAGTGATTTTGAATCGGTGTGCTGCCTTGCACTGGTGTGCAGTGAGAGGGTCCTACGTATGCTGCAAAAATTTCTCAATATTATTAATGAAATTATTCTTGAAAAAAGTTCAAACACAGCAAGTATATTCTTATAAAGTCTCACTTTGTGGCCCTGGGTAGAGTGCCATGGCGTCATAGCTCACAGCAACCTCCAACTCCTGGGCTCACGTGATTCTCTTGCCTCAGCCTCCTGAGTAGTTGGGACTACAGGCGCCCGCCACAACACCCGGCTACTTTTAAAAATGGGGGTCTCCCTCTGGCTCAGGCAATCCACCTCAGTCTCCCAGAATGCTAGGATTACAGGTGTGACCCACTGCACCTACCTCTTACTCAATTTTTGATCAACATAATTTAAGTGTGCCATGGAAGTTTATTGGTTCAAGAGTGTTGTAAGATAAAAAAGGCTAAAAAGCACTGCTGTGGATCGTTTGCTCCAAATCTCATTCTTGCATTTTGTATCTGGGCATCACCCTCAGCCTAGTTACCTTTTTCACATTCTCTGACTCAGCTGCAGGACTGTGTGAGAGAATAAATGAGGTCTGGCTGCAGAGCCAGACCCACAGGTTCTTCCTGCCTCCCTTCTCCATCAGGACAGTACAGGCAAATACACAGCAAACGCCTGGTTTCTTTTTTTCTCTTTGCTTCTTACAATAAAACTGTCTAAATGACTGTTGCTGCTGCCAGAATTTTTCGCTAAGTATTCAAAACTGGAATATCAGTGTAAAACCATTTTTCATTAATTTTAAAAGAGGTGAGAAGACTTTTAGAAACAAACGCACTGGGCTCGGCGTCTGTGGCTCAAGTGGCTAAGGTGCCCGCCACATACGCCTGAGCTGGCAGGTTTGCATCCAGTCCAGGCCCAGCAAACAACAATGACGGCTGCAACCAAAAAAGAGCTGGGCATTGTGGCGGGCGCCTGTAGTCCCAGCTACTTGGGAGGTGGAGGCAGGAGAATAGCTTGAGCCCAGGAGTTAGGAGTTGCTGTGAGCTATGATGCCATGGCACTCTACCCAGGGGGACAGCTTGAGGCTGAGAAAGAAAGACAGCTTGAGAAAGAAAGAAAGAAATGCACAGTAAGAAGGCTAAGAACCTACTGCTCATCCTCAGAAAATCACCCACTCCCCGTGATTATTACTTTGTGGGCAACCGGGCACCAAAACAGTGAGTTACAGTCAGGTTGAGGTTATCTATGGTGATGCGAAAGAGCAAACCCAGGCAGTGGTAAATCTAAGAAATCCTATTTGGGCCCCAGAATGCATTTTATATGTGCATATTTTCTTTTTCTTGGCAGGGGACTTACTTTTCTAATTATGTTTCCCTTTGGCTATTATTAAAATTAGTCTGCATTCCCCAAGCACACACTACTGACAGCACATAAGTGTCAGGGTAAGGTCTACCGAGGACTGCTTGAAAATACATAAGGCTCAGTGCCTGTGGCTCAAGCCGCTAAGACACAAGCCACATACACCGGAGCTGGTGGGTTCGAATTCAGCCCAGGCCTGCCAACAACGACAACCATAACCAAAAAATAGTCGGGCATTGTGCCAGGTGTCTGTAGTCCCAGCTACTTGGGAGGCTAAGGCAAGAGAATGGCTTAAGACCAAGAGTTTGAGGTTGCTGTGAGCAGTGACGCTACAGCACTCTACCCAGGGCAACAGCTTGAGACTCTGTCCCCCCCACCTCCCAAAAAGAAAATACACAACAGATCAGCAAATCTGTGCATATGGGTTTCTGTACACACACACACACAGGATTATCATGCAAGGATTAAGAATAGTGCTTGTAGCTCAAGCAGCTAAGGCACCAGCCACATACAACAGGGTGGTGAGTTTGAATCCAGCCCAGGCCTGCCAAACAACAACTATAACCAAAAAATAACCAGGCATTATGACAGACACCTGTAGTCCCAACTATTCGGGAGGCTGAGGCAAGAGAATTGCTTAAGCCCAGGAGTTGGAGGTTGCTGTGAGCTATGATGTAACAGCACTCTACTGAGGGTGACAGCTTGAAGGTCTAAAAAAAAAAAAAAAACCCGGGTGGCACCTGTGGCTCAAAGGAGTAGGGTACCGGCCCCATAGGCCAGAGGTGGCGGGTTCAAACCCAGCCCCAGCCAAAAACTGCAAAAAAACCCCCCAAACCCTTCTTGGGTCATCACACACAAATCTTTACCTTCACTCTTTAACCACACTCGTCATTTCTTTTTTTTTTTTTTGAGACGGAGCCTCAAGCTATCCCCCTGGATAGAGTGCCGTGGCATCACGATCACAGCAACCTCCAACTCCTGGGCTCAAGCGAGTCTCCTGCCTCCGCCTCCCAAGTAGCTGGGACTACAGGCACCCGCCACAACGCCTGGCCATTTTTTGGTTGCAGCCATCACTGTTGTTTGGCAGGCCCAGGCTGGGGATTCAAACCCGCCACCTTAGGTGTATGTGGCTGGGGCCTTAGCCGCTTGAACCACAGGCGCCGAGCCCACACTCGTCATTTCTTATCAGCTTTTATGTGGTTGGATTGATGATCTTTTTCATCCATCTTACGCTTTTTTACAGAATTCCTACCACTTAAGAAATGCCAAGAGTGAAATGTACATTTAATTCCATACGTGGACACTCATGCTGAGAAATGCATTTTTTTTTTTTTTGAGACGAACCCTCAAGCTATCCCCCTGGGTAGAGTGCCATGGCATCACGCTCACAGCAACCTCCAACTCCTGGGCTCAAGCGAGTCTCCTGCCTCAGCCTCCCAAGTAGTTGGGACTACAGGTGCCCACCACAGCGCCTGGCCATTTTTTGGTTGCAGCCATCATTGTTGTTTGGCAGGCCCAGGCTGGGGATTTAAACCTGCCACCTTAGGTGTATGTGGCTGGCGCCTTAGCTGCTTGAGCCACAGGCGCTGAGCCGAGAAATGCATTTTTATAGACTTTACTGATTAATGAAGGACTTGTCTCTTCAAACACTGATTTATAGGCCCAGTGCAGTGGCTCACACCTACAATCCTACCAAAGCACTCTGGGAAGCCAAGGCAGGTGGATTGCCTGAGCTCAGGAGTTCGAGACCAGCCTGAGCAAGAGCCAGACCCCCATCTCTACTAAAAATAGAAAAAACAGCCAGGCTAGTGGTGGGCACCTGTAGTCCCAGCTACTTGAGAGACTGAGGCAAGAGAATCTCTTGAACCCAAGAGTTCGAGTTTGTTTTGAGCTCTGATGCCATAGCACGCTACTAAAGACACCTGGGTAAGACTGTCTCAATAAAACACCAAAACTAAAACAAATTCTGATTCTTAAAAATTGAAGTTTACATGAAAACTGAACTTGGGACAATTATTTACATATTCTAATGACTCCTTGGCCATAGGATGCAGTAACCAAGGTCTGGTTAAACATTTTCTAATGCCCTCATCTCTATTTTGTGCGGTGGATAAAGTTGCTTCAAGGCATCTGGGCTTGAGGACACCTGAAGAGTATTTTATCCTAATAGGATAGGAATGAATTCCAGGTCACAACAGCTCCTTTGAAGCGTTCCCAAGCATAAACCATGGTACTAAGGGGCTGTTGTGAGAGCACCTTCCCAATTGCTTTGTCCAATGTCTTTTTCACTGGTGATGACAGGGAAACAAACTACCAAAACGAGTATCCTAACTCTGGGATTATAGCACTATAAAGCCAAATTGCTCCTTATTCTACTCAACATTTATTTCTTGAAAAACTACCTAGATTAATCTGGGCCAAAATGTAGTAAAAAGTAGATAAGCAAGCAATGCTATATGGCATTTGGCTAACGGACTAGAATTCTTGTTAACATATGTCATCTTTTGGAATTTTTTTTCACACACATAAGAAGGAATTTGAGAAGAATTAGGAGTTGTAAAAAAGTAGAAGCTAAATTTGTCGAGTATGTTATGGAATGCAGAATTGTATTTTCTCCCACTAAGTTATAAGTTGGGAGAATTTTCTGAGTACTTTTCTGTTATTTTTGGAAAGTAGAAAGGTGTATTTGGTAGTGCAGTATTTGCATAACAGTGAAATCACACACACACCTTCCACTAGCAGATAACTATTATTAACTTATTATCCTTTGGCTGTGTAGACAGACATATTTTGCTCACACAAAAGGGGAAGTAGAAGTTTGCGTGCCACCATCTGCGTCTGTTTTTATTTTGGTTTTGTAATTGCAAATGACAATTTCTACTTCACATAAATTGTTAGGTTTCAAACACTCAATAGCTATTAAGTCTAGGGCGGTGCCAGTGGATCAAAGGAGTAGAGCGCTGGCCCCATATGCCGGGTTCAAACCCAGCCCTGGCCAAAAACTGCAAAAAAAAAAAAAAATTAAGTCTAGGGTGGCACCTGTGGCTTAAAGGAGTAGGGCGCCAGCCCCATATGCCGAAGGTGGCGGGCTCAAACTCAGCCCTGGCAAAAAATAAATAAATAAATGAAAAGCCCTGCAAAAAAATTCATAAATAAAAATAAAAATTTAAGTCTAGCTGGGCATTGTGGCAGGTGCCTATAGTCCCAGCTACTTGAGAGGCTGAGGCAAGAGAATGAGCCTAGGAGTTTGAGGTTGCTGTGAGCTGTGACGCCATGGCACTCTGCCCAGGGTGACATAGTGAGACTTTGTCTCAAAAAAATAAAAAATAAAAATTTAAGTCATTCTTTGTAGTGTCTTTTAATCACAATAGGTCTAATTAATAGTTTGAAATAAAATATAAATCTGAAGTTGTAAGTTTCTTTAAGGTACAGAGAAGGTGCAGTGTTTGAGAGAAAAATAACTTATAAATGACTATAAAACACAACCCCTTCACATTCTATTAACTTTGGAAAAGTTGGGTCTTCTCCTAACAAGACTTTGTCTACCTCATACTCTTAAGATTTTAAGTATTCACCTTGCCTTTATTCTTTTGGGGGGGGGAGTAGGAATGAGTTTTGCCAACTGGTTAGAAGCCAAGAGTTATCCAGTCAGACCTGAATGGAAAAAATCTATGATTTGTTTATTTCATAGTTCAAGTTCAAAAGCAAGAGACAATTTAAATAATAAAAGGGGAACAGGCAAAAATGCAAAGAAAGAAAACAAATGAGTAAGTCCAGAAGAACCTTCAAGAATATTTAATTCGGAAAATGTTATTGATTTAGAGAACTTGACTGAAAGAAAACAGCTGGGTAGAGTTCAAGGTTTTAAATTAAAAACAATCTAACGAGGTCTATGGGGATAACTCTTTGAGCCGTATTTTGGAGACCAGATTCATTTTTACCAAGTAAAAGTAATGGCAGTCTAAGCTAAAAAGGAAATTCCTCACAACTGAGGTAGTTACTAAGTATCAGCACATTTTCCAAGTTCTCACAAGGCAGCTTGCTTAGCTATTTACAATCTATTTTTCCTCATATATAAATGGAGTGCTTTTTCAAGTTTATGTCTTCTGTGATTTGTTAAAAAAAAAAAAAAACACTATACACACCAGCCAGAATATGCCTATTTTATTAACATCATGCTTTAATAAATAACTGGCTACTTCTAATAAAATTAAGCCTCTGTTTACAACAGCCCCCAATATTCCATTTTGACCATTCTGCATAATTTGGTGTAAAAAGTTGAATGAAATGTAGACCCTGAGCTATCAAGTAATTATGCTTCAATATAAAAATAGAGAATTACTCTTACAACTGAAGATTGAACAATAACACAAACAACCTCTTTGTGGGCTTTAGGTTCTATAGAATTGGTTGGCATCTTAATGGCTGTCGAAAGCAGGAAGAGACTTGCAGAATTTGTCTTTCTGAAGACCTTCAGGAACTCCTTTGAAAGTGATTTGTTACATTCTCATAGTTTTATGAGCTGTCATTTGGTAAGGAAACAAGAAAAGGGTTCCCAAGGGGCCAAGGGAGTTATTGAGTCTTTGGCCTGGGACAACACATATGGCCTTTGCCAGTTCACCCATGTGGCTAAAGGTCACTGCTAAGATGTAGTCTTCTCAGCTTTACCTACCCCCATCCTCCTCCCCCCTCAAAAAACATGAAAACTCAGGACACAAGATTCTCCCCCAAGTGGGCTACTTGGCTGATATGGGAAGTACACAGCTGTAAACCACTGTAAGACCTCTGCTTTACTGATAAGGGGGGACTGGACAAGAAAAAAAAAGACTCCAAGACTCCTTAGACCTTCTTAAAACAAAAGCTGGGACCCAAAAACAAATGCAAATACACATGCACAGACAAAAACTTTGCTTGAGTGTTGACAACTATTCCCTGAGCCCAGGCTGTACCCCAATTCTAACTATCTCCCAGGACAGCTCCCTGTTTATGGTTGGGTTTGAAATCTGGACCACTGTAACAAGGTGGACAGAGATTGTTGGTCACTTACTGCTGCCATTGGGATACACATATTGATTCAAAGAGGGTAAGTGTGGACATGAATATTAGCACACAGTGTGGCTTGCTAACTTGCTTGGTTTTAAGAAATACACCCCCAAATCTAAGTGTGAACGTGTGATGATTGGGACATCCTCAATGCCTTCTTTCAAGGGAGACTGTATCAAGAAATCTTTTTCTACATGAATTACACTTTAAGTGGGTTCAAGAAAACGGACCTGTATCTTAGCTTATGTATTTTGACTCCAACCAAAATGGGTCGTCTGCAGTCTCTTCTAATCCGGATATAAATGAAAAATGTATAACCTTCTTGGATTTATGCTTGAATACTATCTGACAAGTGGCTCCGAAGCCCACTTGTGCCTTCACATTCTGTGATTACAAACCCCAAATCACCTCCACTTCTCTCCAGATAAGGCAACTAAAATAACAGGGATAGATGGAAATTTTGCTGCTTGTTGGGCTTTTTCTTTTAATAAGATAACATGATAAATAAAACCTGCTTCTGTACAGCTATTTAATATTTCAGAAATACGTACATGTTACATGCCAAGAAAGGACCCTGGTTTTCTTGTAAGAAACAAGGTGAGATCATAATTGGAAAAAAAAAACCCCACAAACAAAATGAGAAAAGAACAAACAAACAAACAATAGTGATAAAATCACAAATGCACAACTAACTACAGTTCTGTACCTACACTGTTAGCCACGTTTAACAAGATTCTGAGGAAGCAGGAGCCAACTTACAAGCTCCTTTTCCCCTCGAAACTCAATGAAGAAACAAAGTCAGCATTTTTTTAAACCAGTGGCCACATAGTAAAAACTGTACATTGTTGTCCATTCATTTAAAAAGCAAAGTCACTAGAATGGTATAAAAGTGATAACCGGTGCCTTTTAACTCTTTGATGATGAACACTTTTTCTCAGCGTTTGAGAATTATCTCCACTCTCTCTGCATGACCAGGAGGAACAAGATGCAGAGAACAGCGAGGAGGCAGGGCTGCGCCCCGGGACAGGTGCCAGCACTGTCGGCTTTATCGTTGGCGCTCTTCCCGGCGTGGTCTGTGGCGTTGTACTCGATCTCCGAGATGCACTGCTGATACTCACAGCCACTTCCACTTCCTTCTCCACTATTTTCATCAGCTATTTTTTAAAAAATAGAATAGAGATTTCATTCCCCATTTTTATCACGAAGCACACAAGAACAATTTGTACTTTAAAATCACGAAAGCTTACTGATATCAAAGAAGTCCACATCATTCCCATTGTAAGCATTCTTCATTTTACTGGTCATAACCCGAAGAGCCATGATTTGACGGAGGATCACTCCATCTGGTTTGCTAGTGTCAACCTGGACCTCTGGGTTGTTACCCTGGTTGGCTAATCCATTTCCTGTTACTGCAAACAGGTACCTAAAATGAGAAATAACCTCAGTAAGAAGATTAGGAAAGCAAAAAATATGAGAAAAGCATCAAATATTTCTGCTAGACTCTAGTATTTCCACAGAGTGTGATTAAATGGAAGTTCTTCAGTTCCTAATGAACAGTAATATCTTCTTTTGCTGGGTATGTCTTGTTTCTCCAAATTGTCCATTACCTTTTTGAAAGCTACCCCTTTTCTGGAGGTTGCAGGGAATGCTAAAGTAAAGTGCCCTCTAGTGGGGACTAACCAAAGTTACTGGGGGGGGGGCGGCACAGGGCATCAACAGGCCAGAGAGTACAACTTTTTTTTTTTTTTTTGAGACAGAGTCTCACTTTGTCGCCTCCTGGTAGAGTGCCGTGGCATTACAGCTCATTGCAATCTCAAACTCAGGTTCAAGTGATCCTTTTGCCTCAGCCTCCCGAGTAGCTGGGACTACAGGTGCCCTCCACAAGGCCTGGCTATTTTTAGAGGTGAGTTCTTGCTCTAACTCAGGCTGGTCTTGAGCCTTTGTGCTCAGGCAATCCACCCGCCTTGGCCTCCCAGAGTGCAGGGATTACAGGTGTGAGCCATCGGGCCGCCCCAGACATTTTGAGAGGCCAGGCCATTAAACAAAGGGCCATGGGCATTAAATATTTTTAAAACAATGGCCCTCTTGGAACACCCCAAATATTAGAACATAACTACCGTGAATCTATTGACACAGCATTCTTTCACAAGTAGCTGACTACCTTTTAAACATTTCTACTGCAAAGCCCATTCCTAAGAACATCTAGAACAGTGGTTCGCAACCTTCCTAATGCCATGAACCTTTAATACAGTCCAAAGGGGTTGCAACCCACAGGTTGAAAACCACTGATCTAGAAGCTTTCCTTGTTGTTGCTGTCTACTGCATGTGACTTGCTTCCTGAGGCCTTGGCTGAGAGAACCCTCTCTGAGGGTCACCCAGGCATCTAGAAAGGGAGAGTACAAATCCATTCAACAGAGGCTGACCTGCTTTTGGCTTTTCCATTCCAGCAGTCGTCCTCATTGACATTTCCTGCAGCCATCCTCTCATCATTGCAAACATTGCTCGGAAGAGAGGACCAGAATTTCTTGGCCTGTTTTAGTTTCTCCTTGACATCAGTAACCTAGTTAAGACAAAAATAAATAAATAAATAAGGCTCTGTAAAACAATACAAAACTACCTGCAGATGGGCTTTCTTTAAAAATTTTTTTTTCTTGAGACAGCTGGGTAGAGTGCCTTGGCATCCAAGCTCACAGCAACCTCAAACTCTTAGGCTCAAGAGATCCTCTTGCCTCTGCCTCCCAAGGAGCTAGGACCACAGGCACCTGCCACAATGCCTGGCTAGTTTTTATCTATTTTAGTAGGAACTTGTCTCAAACTCTTGAGCTCAGGTGATCCATCTGCCTTGGCTTCCCAAAGTGCTAGGATGACAGGAGTGAGCCACCACACCTGGCTTGACCATTTCTTTTTTTTTTTTTTTTGAGACAGAGCCTCAAGCTGTCCCCCTGGGTAGAGTGCTGTGGCATCACAGTGCACAGCAACCTCCAACTCCTGGGCTCAAGCAAGTCTCCTGCCTCCGCCTCCCAAGTAGCTGGGACTACAGGCGCCCACTACAACGCCCGACTATTTTTTGGTTGCAGCTATCATTGTTGTTTGGCGGGCCTGGGCTGGATTCGAACCCGCCACCTTAGGTGTATGTGGCTGGCACCTTAGCCATTTGAGCCACAGGCGCTGAGCCAGCTTGACCATTTCTAAAGTATCTCCAAATTGTCAATTTTAGTTGGGAAAGAAAGATGCAGATCCAATTTATACTCCGAAGTACAGAACCACTCAAATGAATTCCTAGTTGACATGCAAGCTGGGAAGGAGTTGGCTAGACCCGCTGCCTGCTCTCCTTCATCATTGTAACTGCTATCCAAGGCCCCCCAATTCTGTGCCCTGTAGATGCACTAACAGCCTCTTCTCCCCAGGCTCATAGTCAGAACTAAGCGTGTATACCACCCACGCTGGGCGATAAGCCTTCTATTGCTCTTCTTGTCTCCACAGGCTCCCTCCTGTGTCCCCTCCTATTACTGTATTAGTACCATCCCACATTCGCATTGCATGTTGCTGTATGTGAAGCAACTTATGTCTGTATCTTTTACTCTTCTCTCATCCTAGCATTTACTATGTATCACCTGACATTAATAAGCCTGGCATATCTGCTTCTCTCACTGCCTCCTTGTTGAGGCCTATTGGAACTAAGGACCTGCCTTATTCTTCTGAGCCTCCCTGTGCCTAGCACAGGGATGGGCACAAAGTAGATACTCTGTAAATACACACTGAAACTAAAGGGAGGGCTCGAGACAAGACTTTTCACATCCCATCTCCTTGACTAGGTAGGAACTTTCTGAGCTAAAAGGTAAGAGAGGCAGATTTCCTGATACTCACGTACAATTTGCCTGAAAAGTAACTTCTGTAAAACTCAAATTTGTAAGCTTGCCAATGAAAAATCCATTTTGAGCAAATGTTTTCAGTTCTTTGTCATTAAACACGACCATTCCTGCCAAAGTGCTCACCAGTCGGTCCAAACTAGTGCCAGCCGCTGTGGTTGGACGTTCCTCGGGGTGATGGGGTCTGAAGCGGGCACTGAAGGTACTT
Source organism: Galago senegalensis (assembly GCA_963575145.1). Classification (NCBI taxonomy): domain Eukaryota; kingdom Metazoa; phylum Chordata; class Mammalia; order Primates; family Galagidae; genus Galago; species Galago senegalensis. Next base: position 16,430 of record CAUYTI010125207.1, read on the forward strand.
TCTGAGATGGAACGAGAAATTCGTCCCGCTGGGACGGGCTTGGGAGGTCCACATCCCTGGAAAACCTGCGTTGGAGTAAGCGAGCTCGTATTAGGGAAGTCACATCACAAACCAGAGGGGCCCTCCAGCTCTCCTTCCAAGGTCCGCCCTCCGTTACCTTCTGGGATACTTGCACGCTGTTATCCTGCATGTTCATGATAGCATCTGAAATCTTCACGTCGATGGGGTCCATGACCGATTCAATGTTGAAGGGCCCCTCCAGCCTCTCTGCCACCAACAGCATAGCATCTGATATGAGGTTTGGAGAAGAATAACACAGCATAAGAAGGAAATCATTAGTCTGGCCTTGGTAATGGATCATTATTTTACTACTGTTGTTTCCTGTGTGGGGAGAAAGCATGCCTCATCATTAACTCATGTTTTTACATCGAGTTCCATTACACCAACACCAAATGACATGCAGTCATCATGTAGCACCAACTGTCTCACATGTGGACTGGGCAGATGACTGCTTTGCTCTACACAAGGAAATCTCACCAGGAATCTTCTGTTATATTGACTATTCATTCCTTCAACGTGTCAGTGGCTGTCACTATCCGGCTCAGAGCCTGCTCCCAGCCACAGCCAAGGCTGGATGCAGAATAACATGCTGGTTCTTCCAAAGACTTCTCTAAGATCTGTGTGTTTCAGTTTCTTTTTTTTTTGCTTTCTTTTTTTTTTGAGACAGAGCCTCACAAGCTGTCCCCCTGGGTAGAGTGCTGTGGCATCACAGCTCACAGCAACCTCCAACTCCTGGGCTTAAGTGAGTCTCCTGCCTCTGCCTCCCAAGTAGCTGGGACCACAGGCACCCACCACAACGCCCGGCTATTTTTTTTTTTTTCGGTTGCAGCCGTCATTGTTGTTTAGCAGGCCCAGGCTGGATTTGAACCCGCCACCTTAGGTGTATGTGGCTAGCGCCTTAGCCACTTGAGCCACAGGTACCGAGCCGTGTGTTTCAGTTTCCATTTACAAGAGTTAAAAATGCAAATCAGGCTTGGTGCGTGTAGCTTAGTGGCTAGGGTGCCGGCCACATACACCAGGGCTGGCGGGTGCAAACCCAACCCGGCCAAACAACGACAACTACAACAGAAAACTAGCCAGGCATTGTGGTGGGCACCCGTAGTCCCAGCTACTTGGGAGGCTGAAGCAACAGAATCACTTAAGCCCAGGAGTTGGAGGTTGCTGTGGACTGTGACACCATAGCACTCTACTGTGGGTGACAACATGGGACTCTGTCTCACAAAAAAAAAAAAAAAGAAAAAGAAAAGCAAATCAGCTGAAAACCTGGCATACCAATTCTTTTCTTTCATTTTTTTGAAAAAAAAAAACCCCTTAGATCCTTGAAGTTGGAAAAAACAAATTAAAGTATTCCTAGGAATTCTAATGACTTTTCATATAATGAAAGTAAATAATGCCATTGTTGTTTTAAGCTAAGCTTCTCCTTTTAAATATAAAGGTCTCGATTTATTTTAAGGTAAAGCATGCGCCTTCTTTTTTTCTTTGGAGTGAAAACACAATGCACAAAGTTCACATGCTCACAGGATATATCTTTACTGCTTAGCCTTCAAGTCACTATTAGATTTGGAGGAATCTAGCATTTTCCAGTAAGCACTGAATCCCTTCAACAAAACAGGCTGTATATGTGTTTTCTTGCCATACATGTTTGTTGTGATTGTAAACTTTAATATTTTTACCTAATACCTATTGTAAAAAATTAGAAGATCTTGGAAACAACATCCCCAAATGACAAAAAGGAGGCTTGTTGTTCCCAAGTGACAAGTAGTGAACTTTTAAACCTGTTTGTTCCCCTTTGTTTGGTAGTGCTTCATGAATGTCGAGCAAATAAGTTAGGGCCACATCATCTACTGCCTCCAGATAATCTAAGGATAGTTGCTAGAAAGAAAGGTCGGTTTCCACCAGATTGTGTGTCTTTCCCCAAAGAACTCGCTGAGCTTCTACCTAAGGGAGAATAGCTTATCAATGGAACCAAATCCAGTCACCTTCAACCTCGAACAATTATTATCCAACATTTTAATGCATGGGGTCATGTCTCTAAAACTATAATTCTGATGTCATGAGCCACAAATAGATTGCTGTGGAATGCAATTTTTAAAAAGGTAATAAATGAATGAAGTTTCAGATGGCACCGTGGTCAAGCGCCAATAAAGTGACGCTCCTAACCTCTAAGTAAAGGCTGATGGCATGAACATGCCATTGTTCCAGAGCAGAGAATAAATGCTTCTGAGGCACTAGCAAAAGGAGACTTTGGTAAGTAAGTGGGGCACAACTTAAATGTGTCCATCGTTGTCAAACCGTCAGGGCTGCCATGTAGAAAAAAGAACATGCCTTCATAAGCCGAGATCGAATCGTTTGCTCCAAATAAAAATGTTATGAAGAGACAAGACAACATCCAATATGCAGAGGTTCAAACAACAATAATAAACACACAGTTGGTGCCTACTTACTCCCTAGTGGGGAGGAAAGGCCAGAGCACTAATGTGTTTGTGAGAGACTGAAAGGAACATAAACCCCAATTCTTCTGGCCATTTGGCATCTTTGTGAACTGCCGAGCTGGCCAGCCACACACCAGGGCCTGGGAATGGGGAGGGAAGCTGGGCCTTTGTTAGGGCTGGTGCCATGGCGTTGTCTGTTACAAGGCTGAAGAATGCGACTGAAGAGCATTGTGCCTGCCCAAGCTGCCTGTCACCTCCGGGGGAAGTCGTGATTGGCTATCGGTTTGCTCTTCCGTAGCAGCAGCCAACCCTGGTGAGAAGATTCGGGAGAAATCCAAAGATGACTTATTTGTTGTTCTGGTTTTCTTCTGGTTGGTCTGAGCCACGGGTCTCTTGTTTGTGGGATATCCGGCTGGCTCCTGCCTCCTGCCAGGAACTGGCTGGCGTCCCCGCCAGCAATCCCCACACTAAATGCCTAGTGGCAGCAACATGTGACATTAATAGGGTTGGCTAAGAGTCAAAGGAGTGTTAACACTGCTACAGTATGAGACAGAGAACAAGTTGCACCTGGGCATAATTTATGCTTATCTAGAAACTGACTGTTTTTCGGGTGGGGGTATGGGGTATTTGGTTTATTTTTTGAACTAAAGGTTCCACATAACCAGCCACTTATAAAACCAAATTCTAAGGTGCTTTAACTATTTGGGTCCATCCTGATAAAGGGTGACGAGACTTCCACATGTACTGAAGGGTCACATTTCATGGCGATACCCATTTGCAGTTAAGAGAGGAAAGGGAGGGCATGGCAACAAGATAGCAGATTGGGAAGCCCATCCATAGTCTCTTAAAGGGTCTAGTCCAACTGCACGATTTCAGTGCTCGGGAAACTGGCATTAAGTTGCCCCCCGCACCTCTCCCCACAGCCACAAAGCATCCCCTTCTCACTAGGGAATGTGATTCCTTTTGCATTGTGCTGCCAATAATCAGAAACCCACATCTTATGTCTCATGACCTTACTCAAGAACAAAAGGCAGTTTCCTGACTTAACCCTAAGATCTGGTTTAAAGAAGAGGGGGAAGGCCCGTGACCATTCATTAACGGCAGTCCTTTAAAGGGGAAAGAAAAATTCCCTCCAAAGAGTGGGGAAAAAAGAATTTACAGTAGAGGTCTGTAAATTGGGACTGAATCCTACAACCACGGAACAGAGTAATTAAACCCTTGTGAAAAATGCATGAAAAAAGTGCTAAAGACTAACAATGGCTATTACTCTTGGCCTTTTATACCTGCTTATTAGAAATAAAGATTAGTATACCCATTAAAAATGAAGTTCAGATACAATTATATATACCTTGTCCCTCCAAAAGCTTTTGGAGAAAGCTAACTGGAGAAAATCGATTTAGAAATCCTACCAGTTTTCACTTGGGTTCATAATTTTGTTTCTTCAAAGATAACAAATGCAATTTTTGAAATACACAATAGCCACAGCAACTATAGCCCTCCTCCTTGTTTTAAAGTAAATGATCATAAACACTAGTGAAGTGCAAACCTGGCATTTCACTGTGAGGATGAGGGTGAGATTAAAAAGAGAGAGAGAGAAAGAAAAAGCAGCAAGTTTACATCTAGAAATGCCACGGGCTTGTACTTTCCTGAGAAATATTTTTTGAAGTAAAAATTTCCCCCATGGCTTCATTCCGGGCATGATGGGCCATTTGTGCCTGTGTTTCTTTGCTGGTCTTATGCCTACCCTTTCATGGGATTCTGCTTTTCTGTGTGTCGGTTTTTTCAGGTCTTTTAGCTTTGAGCTATTTAGGCTACAATTGTGCCGAAGTGCTTAATATTCACATCTTTTTTTTTTTTTCCTGTGTCAGTGTTCTCAGAATCTGTTGGAGCCAATTTATTGATGCACTTTCAAACGGAGTTAATATGGTAATTAGCTCTCAAGCAGACTAAAAAGCATTTCCCAACCCCCCCTCACCCCCCCCCCCAAAAAACAAGCCAGCAAATTGCACGCATGTTCCCATGATGTGGACAAGTGAAAAGTAGGTGCTTATAAAGACACTCAAATTCTGTAATTATGCAAACGTTATTGGGACAAAAAGAAACGTGACTTTGTTTTTGAGTGGTTAGTATGTGTGTGTGAGGTCCCGTTCACATTCAGCACTAGGAGGTTCGACACTGGTCACTGTTGTTTGGAGAAGAATATTTGCACCAAATAGGCATCAAGGTAGCTGATGACGGGACATTAAATTACCCTTAATTTGTCTGTCTTCCAAATCATAATTAACCCTCTCGGAAAGTGGCCACTTCACTACTGTGGCTGTCTGGGTCCCAGTAATGGTCTCTTGGGTGAGAGACGTATGCAGTCCTCTCCTCTTCAGCAGAGCTTACTTACTGTGAGGTATGATGCTACAGCACTCTAGCCCAGGCATAGAGTGACACTTGGATGATTTAATAAAAAAAAAAGGGAGGGGGTGGTGCCTGTGGCTCAAAGGAGTAAGGCACTGGCCCCATATGCCGGAGGTGGTGGGTTGAAACCCAGCCCCAGCCAAAAACTGAAAAACTGCAAAAAGGGCAGAAAGCTCCCAAGTCTTTTATTTTTTTTTAAGAGACAGAGTCTCACTTTGTTACCCTGGTAGAGTGCTGTGACATCACAGCTCACAGCAACCTCCAGCTCTTTGGCTAAAGTGATGCCTCAGCCTCTTAAGTAGCTGGGACTACAGGAGCCCACCACATGCCCAGCTAGCCCCCAAGTCTTTACAATGATTTTTCACCTGATCCCAATAGCATATGAGGTATCTTGCCAGTCTATAGGGGATTTGGTTTCACTGTAACAGATTTAACATTTTAGTAACTCCTTTCACAGCTCCATGAGGGCTGTACATCTACACGGATACAAGCCTATGATCATAACCACAACTGACTTTCAGGGGGAACTATCAAAAAGGCACTTTCTTGTTATTAAAACTTGGTAGTCGCTTGTTTCTAATGTCTTTAGAAAGGCTACCATTAGTTTAAGGGAACATGGGTTTGTAGCGATTTTATTTTTTCTATCCTCAAATTCCAGCAAACACTAAATAACTAAAACTAAAATGAACATAAATTTCATAGCTGCCAATTACAACATTCCTTGGGAAGTGGAGCTATCTCCAGCACCACAAATACATTCACTGATTGCTCACCTATGAAATTATTCCACTCAAAATCGAGATCCCCTTGGTTGGCCAAACAGCCTCTCATGATGTTGGAGCAGTAGTTGTAACATGGCTTCACAGTCACCAGACCCTGGCAATGGGAGCAGTAGATCATCTTCAACAGGGCGTGGGTACACTGGGCTGTCGGATTTATCTAATGGGTGAGAAGGAAAAAAACAGTAATTGTGGGGCTGATATAGACAGAAATCACAAGTCAATCAGGTTGACAATGAAGCCTCGACCCTGAACTTAATTTAAGAATGAGTTGTGCGATGGATCCCAAGTAGCGAGCCTGGCCTGCCTCTTGAAGAGGTGAACTGGGTCAAGATTAGATGCGTACTGGGAAGGAGGACACAGAGGTGGAGACGAACATCTCTCCCTTTCTTTTTTTTTTTTGTAGAGACAGAGTCTCACTTTGTGGCCCTTGGTAGAGAGCCGTGGCGTCACACAGCTCACAACAACCTCCAACTCCTGGGCTTAAGCGATTCTCTTGTCTCCGCCTCCCGAGTAGCGAGACTAACATCTCATGCCCTTCAACAACCAAGGTGTATCTTTCCCCCACCCCATACAAGTCATTCTTCCAATACCCCATTCCCTCCCATTGTGTCTCTCTTCCACACATAAATTACTCAATTATTAATTATCAATACTTCAAAGTCCTTTCACAAATAACTTTCCAGGGTGAGCCATGAGACACCAGCATGGAGGCCACCCTCATCGGCCCACCATGCATTCCCTGTGATGGTGTCCCAAAACCACTGCTGTCTTTGCCAGACTAGAACACAAACACATCTCCCTCTCAAATACATTCACTGTCTTTTGAACCTTAACTGCCACATCAAGGATTAGAAGGGTACTCAGTGTGTACTCCGTTCTGTACCAAGAGCTGTGCAGAAGGCAAGATTAATGTATTCTATAGGGCAGAGTATGAGTATCTTTAAACAAGGCTTGGGAAAGGTAAAGCATGGAATGATCAGGGAACTCTCGATGGAAGAGGTGGCTTTCACTTAGGTTTTGAAGAAAGGGACTGGATACAAGTGATCAAATAAAGGGAGAGCATCCCAAGTAGGGACAATGATGTGAACAAAAGCCAAAACAGAGTGTACTGGGCATGTCATGGCAGCTCAGAATGGGCTTGAGGAATTGTGGGATACTAAGGCTGGATGCAGAGGAGCGGTATGTGGGGCCAAAATTTAGAGGGGCTCACACACCAGGCAGAAACGGAGACACGATGTGGCAGGACATGGGGGCTACTAGAAGTTCTTGGGGAAGGGAAGCAACAAGGACAGAAGCAGGGCTGGCTATCCTCTACAGAGAAATTGGACTTGGTCTTATCTTTCTAGTTCTAAAAGATGGGCATAGAAGCACTGATTCCATCAGGCTTAGAAAGGAGGTGGGGCGCCATGGCTCACATCTGTAATCCTAGCACTCTGGGAGGCTGAGGCAGGTGGATTGCCTGAGCTCAGAAGTTTGAGACCAGCCTGAGCCAGAGCCAGAGCCAGACCTTGTCTCCAAAAAAAAGGAAAGAAATAGCCAGGCCTTGTGGTGGGCACCTGTAGTCCCAGCTACTTGGGAGGCCAAGGCAAGAGAATTGCTTGAGCCCAAGAGTTTGAAGTTACTGTGAGCTGTGACGCCACAGCGGTCTACTGAGGGTAACAAAGTGAGACTCTGTCTCAAAAAAATGACTTAAGAAAGGATCGTGGCTAGGCAGTTAGAAGTTCCTGTCTTCTCATTCTCTCTGTCCCACCCTCCTGCTTTGAGTCAATATTCGAAGATCAGTGCACTCCTCTCTATCAGTACCAACCAGTTCTGCATCCCAGAGTTGTGGAAGCAGACACCACAGCAGGGAAGAGATACTGGGGTGGGGCGACCTACAGTGCATGTCACCTGCTCTCAAGTGTTACTTTGGAAACCACTTATCGACAGTGCTCTCAGGAACAGAGGATTAGTAGTGTCAGGAGTAAACCTTCCCCCCGTCAGGCTCCTTTCTAGGCACCCCCCCCAAACAAAACTCTAGCCCCAAAGAGGGAAAAACATACAATACCAAAATGGTAATTGTACACACTAAGATCAACAGTACCTACAAAGAATTAGGATTTGTCCACAGTTTTAACCAGTTCCAAATGTTTACATAGGCTCTGAATTAGTCCTTTTTTTTTTTTTAGACAGAGTCTCAAGCTGTCCCCCTAGGTGGAGTGCTGTGGCATCACAGCTCATAGCAACCTCCAACTCCTGGGCTCAAGCAATTCTACTGCCTCCGCCTCCCAAGTAGTTGGGACTATAGGTGCCCGCCACAACACCTGGCCATTTTTGGGTTGCAGCCATCACTGTTGTTTGGCAGGCCCGGGCTGGATTCAAACCCGCCACCTTAGGTGTATGTGACTGGCACCTTAGCCACTTGAGCCACAGGCACTGAGCCGGAGCAGTGATTTTCAACTGGTGTGCCCTGAAAACTTTTAAACATCATTAATTAAATCATTTTTGAAATAAGTTCAAAGCACAGTAAGCATATTCTATTTTTTACTCTCTTTTTTTTGATGAACATAATTTAAGTGTGCTGTGGAGGTTTAACTATAGGTTCAAATGTGCCGTGAGATAAAAAAGGTTGAAAACCAGTGGGCACAGTGGCTCACGCTGGGAGGGTGAGGCATTGTGGGTTGCGTGAACTCAGGAGTTCAAGACCAGCCTGAGCAAGAGCAAGACCTTGTCTCTACTAAAAATAGAAAAACTGAGGCAAGAGGATCACTTGAGCCCAAGAGGTAGAGGCTGCTGTGAGCTATGATGATGCCAAGGCACTCTACCCACAGAGACAGCACGAAGCTGTCTCAAAAAAAAAAAAAAAAGTTGAGAAACACTGCCCTAGAAGAATGGTCCTTCTGGACAGCTAGATACCTTCAAGTCAGATTATTAGGACTGTTAATACTTGTCCACTTGGCATTTCACTCATGAACAAACAGGTCTGGAAGGGAGAGGTGGCCCGAGAATCAGAGGGTAACAGAAGACTTAGAATTCAAAGGGATCACTGGGGGCTGCTCTCATACTTAAGAGATAAGAAAACTGAAGCCAAAGACACCAAGCTGCTGACAGTCACCTCATGACATCTGATTCTACTACTGCACCTTATCAAACATTTGTGACAAAACCATTTCCCAGACATATCACGTTTCCCTGCTTTTTAAAGCAGATGATAGCAAACTCTAAACTTAGGCATCTGCTATTTTCTTCTTTATTTTTAGGTGGGTTCCATACTGTTGACACTGCTAAAGGGCTGGGTTGTAGAGAGCTAAGGAGTTCTGTAGTGACTGTGAAAAATAATAGAACAGCACATGGCACTTGTTGAATATTTTGCTATTTTGCTTAAAAGGAGACAATGCCCCAGTAGTGAGAATTATAGAAAAGCTAAAATGTCAACAAATAGTCATTGAGCACCTACTATGTGCCAAAGTTTACTCTGGTATGTATTTGGGTTTAGGTAGCAAGGCAAGTAAGAATGTCTATGTTAGAATAAGAAACTTCTTCTATAAAACACAAAGAAATTCCAAGGTGGCACAGGCTGTTAGGAAATGAGCCAAACTTGTAAACCCAAGATAGTTATATTCAAAACAATTTTTGTTGAGACATAGTCTCAATTTTGTGCCCTGGGTAGAGTGCCGTGGCATCACAGCTCACAGCAGCCTCAAACTCTTGGGCTCAAGTGATCCTCTTGCCTTAGCCTTTGGAGTAGCTGGGACTATAGGTGCCCCCAACAACACCCAACTCATTTTTCTATTTTCTGCAGAGATAGGGTCTTGCTCTTGAACTTCTGAGCTCAAGGGATCCTCCCTCCTCGGCCTCCAGAGTGCTATGATTACAGGCATGAGCCACCATGCCACACTTAAAAAAAAAAGTTTTTCAAAGAAGTCCTTTCTCATTGTTTTTTTGAAATGTGTCTAGGAAGTGGTTTGTTGTATTCTTAATTCAAATGCAAGTCAAATCATTTATGTACCAGAACTTGTTTGCAGTTTTGTTTGTTTGTTTGTTTGTTTGTTTTTGGCCAGGGCTGGGTTTGAACCCGCCACCTCTAGCATATGGGGCTGGTGCCCTACTCCTTGAGCCACAGGCACTGCCCCTATGTACCAGAACTTGTAGTATCCTCCCCTAAAACAGGCTAATGGGAGATCAAGTTTTAAAGAGACCACAGTAGAGTTTCTATTAAAGAAAAATTATGAAGCTGGGTTTGGCGGAGTTTATCCATTTCATTCTTTGGCTAATTACTGGCTCATGCTCTGCTGGGTAACTACTAAAAGTGATCACAAAGAACTCGGCTATTAACATGCTATGGAAACACTAAATAATACCAAAAATGAAAAGAGATAAGGAAGTTATATAAGAAAACTGGGATGGGAAAGGACATATGAAATACCAAAGTTAAAGAAAATCTGTCTTTCATCTCACAGCCACTAATCAGACAAGCAGGCAGTATTTTACACGAAGGGAATTCAGAACCTGAAAAGCAAATCTCTCAGAGTGTGATAAGGCTCTACTAGATAGAAAAGGGAATGGGTATGAAAACACTACACTGTACCCCATGTTTGCATTAATGTACACAGCTATCATTTAATAAAAAAAAAAAGGGAATGGTTTTAAAAACTGTCATGAGACCTAAAGAAACAGGAATCTCCTAAAACACCTCACCCCCCCCAAAAGAAGTGTCACGTTTTTTTTTTTTTGGAGACAGAGCCTCAAGCTGTCACCCTGGGTAGAGTGCTGTATCATCACAGCTCACAGCGACCTCCAACTCTTGAGCTCAAGAAATTCTCCTGCCTCCGCCTACCTAGTAGCTGGGATTACAGGTACCTGCCACAATGCCCGGTTATTTTTTGGTTGCAGCCGTCACTGTTGTTTGGCTGGCCCGGGCTGGATTCGAACCCTCCAGCTCAAGTGTATGTGGTTGGCACCTTAGCTGCTTGAGCCACAGGCCGGAAGTGTCACTTTTTTATGTTGGAAGCTAATTCAGAAAGCAGTTGTTCTACATGGAGAAGTATCTCACTAGATACTTGGATGAGATGACATATTGCTTAATAAAGCAATAATGACTTGCTGGGCCTTGAACAGTTCTATCCTCTTGCCTCAGCCTCCCTATAGATGACAGGCACCTGCCACCATGCTCAGCTAGCTTTTTTATTTTTAGTAGAGATGGGATCTTGGGTCTTGCTCAGGCTGGTCTCGAACTCCTGAGCTCAGGTGATCCACCTGCCTGGGCCTTCCAGAGTGCTAGGATTGCAGGTCTGATCCACCATACTCATTTCCTTTGTACCTCATGAAGACTCTTTAAAAAGTACTCATCCCTGCCTTCTTCAGGATACACATTTACCATGAATGGCATGCCATTTCTGCTATAAAAAGCCTTTGCAGAAAAGTCGTCTTTCCTGAGAAGACTCTTTTAATATAGAGCGAGACTTTCTACCAAATAACCTGCATTTTCCAAACACCACATTAAAAGCTACTGTAAGCAGACTGAAAAAAGAAAGACGCTGAAGCAGAACTCTTCAGGCAGCCTGGATTTCATTTCAGTAATTCAGACCGAGCCTTAAGCCACATTACACAGTGATGGCAGTCAACATGCGGCGCTGAAGCTAGAAACACATTTCCTTTCAGTTCATTCCAGCTCCCAACATACATTCATTGGCGTAATTCTTTTTTTTTTTTTTTTGTATAACCAATAGTACCAAACAAACAGGAAAGGTCTAGATTTTATCTACTTCTTGGTAACATAAGTACCCAATAAAAATAATAGAACTATATCCCCAAAATGTGGTAACAGAAAGAGATAAGGAACCCTCACTTGCCAAGGAATGTGATGAGTTTGTTCAATAATTTCCTAACTAGTTCTGAATTCAATGCATGAACACTAAGAAAAGAGGTTGAGAAGTTTCTATTTCTCTGATAATAGAAGTTTAAGAGTATTAAAAATATATAAACTGGGATTTATTCAGGAATATTTGTGGACATGTTACAGATAAAAAAGCAGCAAGCTCCAAAAATACTTGAAAGTATGCTTTTCCTTTTTCTTTCTTTTTTTTTTCCAGTCTCACTCTGGTCACCCTTGGTAGAGTAAGGTGGTGTCATAGCTCACAGCAACCTCAAACTCTGGGGCTCAAGTGAGCCTCTTGTCTCAACCTCTTGAGTAGCTAGGACTAGGGGCACCTGCCACCATGTCTATCTAGTTTTTCTATTTTTAGTAGAGATGGGGTCTCACTCCTGCTCAGGCTGGTCTTGAACTCCTGAGATCAGGCAATCTACCTGCCTTGGCCTCCAAGAGACCTAGGACTACAGACGTGAGCTACCACGCCTGGCCTCACTTGTCTTTTTTTTTTTTGGAGACAGGAGCCTCAAGCTGTCCCCCTAGGTGGAGTGCCGTGGCATCTCAGCTCACAGCAATCTCCAACTCCTGGGCTCCAGCGAATCTTCTGCCTCTGCCTCCCAAGTAGCTGGGACCACAGGCACCCGCCACAACGCCCAACTATTTTTTGGTTGTAGCCATCATTGTTGTTTGGCGGGCCCAGGCTGGATTCGAACCCGCCACCTTGGGTGTACGTGGCTGGCGCCTTAGCCACTTGAGCCACAGGCGCCGAGCCACTTGTCTTTTTTTAAATGATCAGACTTAGTTATAACCTGTAAGTCAAAGTATCATTGTATTAACCACCCTGAAAAGGGCTCTGGTTTTGTTTTCAGAGTATGTAATTTCAATTTATTCGGCTATTGACACCTGCTACACTCCTATCGCCCCCACCCCTACCATAGCTTAAGTCACTCCCACCTTATTTGTAATTCTAGTCTTAAGACTGTTAGTGAAAAAGAATATCATGAGGCAGCACCTGGGACTCAGTGAGTAGGGCACCAGCCCCATATACCGAGGGGGGGTGGGTTCAAACCTGGCCCCAGCCAAACTGCAACAGAAAATAGCTGGGTGTTGTGGCAGGTGCCTGTAGACCCAGATACTTTGGAGGCTGAGGCAGGAGCATTGCTTAAACCCAAGAGTTTGAGGTTGCTGTGGCTGTGACACCATGGCACTCTACCCAGAGTGACAGCTTGAGACTCTGTCTCAAAAAAAAAAAAAAAAAGAAAGAAAGAAAGAAAGAGGATCAGGGCTTGGCGCCTGTGGCTCAAGCAGCTAAGGTGCCAGCCACATACACCTGAGCTGGCAGGTTTGAATCCAGCCCGGGCCGGCCAGACAACAATGACAGCTGCAACCAAAAAATAGCCAGACGTTGTGGCGGGTGCATGTAGTCCCAGCTACTTGGGAAGAGGAGGCAGGAGAATTGCTTGAGCCCAGGAGTTGGAGGTTGCTGTGAGCTGAAATGTCACAGCACTCTACCCAGGGCGACAGCTTGAGGCTCTGTCTCAATTAAAAAAAAAAAAGAATATTATAGGTTGAATACATGTGTATATTCTTTGCTTAAAAGCTTTGTGGATTTCCGTTTTTAAATGTTTATAACTTGCTCAGTGGTTAGCACACCAGCCCTGCACAATAGGGGCGGCAAGTTTAAGCCTCACCTCAGCTTGATAAATAAACAAACAAAAACCATCTATATGTTTATAGTGACTTTGGGAAATGTCAAAATAACCTGCTTAGTATTCTTGTAGGTGTCGCTGTATTATGAATAGACAGAAATCAACAGGGAGCAATGGAAACTGTTTTCAAGGCAGGACAGTCATTTAGACATTGCAATGGTGAGGTACTGATTTCAAATTATAGCCCCTATAGTTTGGGGTGGGGGGCAGACATAGATCCATTCTGTCAGTGTTAATTGAAACCATGAAAATGCAACTCTGTTTGGCATAGGAGCTATTAATTTTCATGGTGCATGTAACCACTTGTGCATTTCTGAAAGACCACAACAGACATCATCCTTCCAGGCAAAACAGCTGCTATAAGCAGGTAAATAAGAAATGTATCATGAACCATGACAAGTAGAGATGGCATACGTAATACAAAGATGTGTAGCACAGGCAATTCTTGAACCATCTGTTACTCATTAAGGGGGCTTTTGTAAAGTTTGAATTGTGAAGCTCAATGGAGTGAGCTGAAGTCACTGTATGTATGGTCCCAGAAAAACTGAATGCAAGGCAAGTATATACATCAACTAAGAAGTGTCTTTCTCTGGAAGCAAGTTAAGCTTTCTGGTGCTAATGGCCTTTCAAAGCTTAGAGCAGTAATTTTCAAACTGTGTGCCTAAAAAGATTTTAAAGATAATTAATTAGATTATTTTTAAAAAGAAGTTCCAAGCACAGTAAGTATATTCTTTTCTTTTTTTTT
>CAUYTI010125209.1:0-21004 GCA_963575145.1 Galago senegalensis
TTAAAGATTATGATAAGTGCAATGAAGGAAATAAACAAGGTTTTGTGAAAGAGGATAATAATGTTTGAGTCCATGAGATCTGCTTTAAATCTTGTAGTCTGAGAAGACTTCTCTGAGGAGGTGAGACCTGGAGTAGAGAGCTGAGAGCTGCTGGGTGAGATATGGGAGGGGGAGTCATCCCCAGAGAGAGAACAGGTACAACGTCCCTGTGGAAGAGCTGACAGAAGGTCATCATGGCTGTGAAATAGGGAGTTAGCAGTAAGTGGACATGAGAAGTAGTCGGAGGAATAAATAGAACTCAGATCACGTAGGGCATGGTACACTAAGTAAGGAGTTTAGACATAACCTAAATAAACAGGAAACTTTTGAATAATGTTAAGTAGGGGAACAATAAGGTTTGAGTCCATTTTTAAAAAATTTTTTATTAAATCATAAACACATAGATCATATATAAATAAATGCATTTATGGGGTACAACATGCTGATGACATATAGAATTAGGAGCATTTACATCACACTGGTTAATATATGCCTCATCTCGTTTACTTAATTATTGTGTTAAGACATTTATACTCTATACTTAATAGATCCAACATGCACCCCTACATTATGCACCATAGGTGTGATCCCACCATTCATCCTCTCTCCATCTGACTTCCCCCTCTCCTCCTGACTCCCTTTTCTCCCCCCTTCATCCTGGGCCATAGTTAGAGTCCATTTTTATTTATTTATTTATTTTTGAGACAGAATCTCACTTTGTTGCCCTTGGTAGAGTGCCATGGTGTCACAGCTCACAGCAACCTCCAGCTCTTGGGCTTAGGTGATTCTCTTGCCTCAGCCTCCTGAGTAGTTGGGACTACAGGTGCCCGCCACAATGCCCAGCTATCGAGTCCATTTTTAAAAGAATGTTTTGGTTGCTATGTAGAGAAGAAACTACTATAACGGTGAAAGTCTGGGCTCAAAGAACTGGTCAGGAAGCTATGAAGGTTCTGCTTGGCTACCTGAAGGTAATCCCTAGCCTCTTTGCTCCTCTTGCCGTACTGTCTAGAAGCCTAAGTTTTACTTTTCCAACCTCCTTAGGAGCTGGAGTTTACTATGTGACCCAGATCTGACCTCTGAACCATAAAACAAGTTTTCTAGAAGGCTTCTAGAAAAGATAACTGTGTTTTTTTCTTTATCTTTTTTTTCTTTTCTTTTCTTTTCTTTTTTTTTTTTTTTTGCGATAGAGCTCTATTACTCCAGGCTAGAATGCCATGGCATCGGCCTAGCTCGCAGCAACCTCACCTCCTACCTCAGCCTGCAGAGTAGTAGGGACTATCGATGCCAAGCCATTTTGTGACAATAATGAAATGGCCATGAAAGTGACAGTGAAACAGATATGGAACCACTAAGAAAACCCTGGAGTCATCCTTCCAGATTCTCAATCTAGAAACAACTTTATGCCTTTATTATTTAGACAGCTAATAATTAGTTAAATTGCTACCTGCAGCATTTCTAACTGACTTGGAGGCCCTTGAGGGTGACAGTAAGGAGCTGGTGGCTTGGACTAGGGTGACAGTGCTGAGTACTAGCTTGTTGCAGGATACTACCATGCTTCATCATCAGTCTTCTCTCTCTCTTTTTTGATCAGTAACAATATTTGCTTGAAATGGATCTCATATGTCAACACTCCAAGAGTGTTTCAGGTTCCCAATGCCTGGTTGATCCTTTCTCCTTCTAATATTCTCATAACTGTGAAGACAATGTCAAGAAATATTCATTTCTTGAATATCCCTCTTCAAGAACCCACGATGGATCCTGGACAAACTTGTGATTCGGCCTTATATTCGAGGCCTTCTATCAGATGAACTCAGTCTGCCTGTACAACCTCATGGCCTTGTCTTCAAAACACATTCTCTACTTCAACTTTTGATAACCAACTTTGTTCTTATTTATCCAAAATGCATCTATATGCTTTCATTGTCAAAAGCTTTGTTAAACACAATGCTGTCACCTGTGTTCACTAATCTTTACAACCAACCCATGAGATAGGTTTTGTTATCCTTATTTTATTCATATGAAAACTAAGTTAGAGGGACTGCCATGTTCAAGGTCAAAAAACCAGTAAGAGAGAGAGCCAGGATTTGAACCCAAGTTCTCTAATTCCAAGCCCAGTGTCTGTCCTTGAGATTTTGTGTGACAGACCTTTAGTTTCCTGGCTCCATGCTGCTCTCTCTCTGGCTTTCTGTCAATGCCCATCTACCTCCACCCTCAACCCCTTTCAAGCATTCTCTGGAACTTTGCCTTGTCTGAGAGCCTTTGTCTTTCTTCAGCGCTCTGAATATAGTTGGTCATTAGAGACTGTTTTTTATGATGGCCATATTTGTTGCAATTGTTTAATTAGCTGCTAGTAATTCCCTAGCTCTATGGCCTAGCTCTTCAACTAGATTTTAGGCTTCCAAAAGGCAGAAGTGAGTCACATCTGCTTTCCTAAATTTTTTGGTATTAGCTTTTAGTAATTAGAAAGATTAAGTAGACGTTTAATTGATGCTTGCCTAATAAGTGGGTAAATGGATAAATAAAACAATATGAACCTTGCCTTAAATCTATGTATCTGGCTCCAGATAATTCTCTACATCCTTTGATTTCATTCTCACTGATCTTCACAGACTCTCAGTCCTAATAAGCACCATTTCCTTGTTTTTTTACAACAAAAATTCCAACATGTTCGCTATTGTGGTATCTTATTTCATAACCTTTCTAATTAGCATTACATTTTAAACGCTTTTAAAATGCCCCATTACATATTTGTCCAATAGTCCATGACAGTTCAGACATGTAATTGCTATTATGGATTACCTGGTGACCATCATTAAGTAATTAGAGAGACTTAAACATGTGTAATGCTAATTAGGGAAGTTATCAACTATGGGCAGTTAAGATAATAGGGAACATGATGATGATTTTGTTTTGGAACTGTGGTAAAAACATGGCTACAAGGAAACGGACGAATCTTTTGTGAATTTAGTGCTCCAGGAAGGAAGGAGTCATTTTAACAATGGAGAATTTGGCATAGCAGAAAGTGAAGGTGTGAATCGAACCCTCTTTTTGTCACTCCATTAATAACTGACTATGACTGTCAGAATATTCTAGGGCTATACTAGGGAAGCAAAAAGGGTCAGACCCAGAGCAAAATACAGCCAGAGAGGACCCCTTATCAGTTCCCTTGGGACACTCCCCAAATCAATATCACTGTATTTTCAGCCTTGCCTTCGTGGTCCTGTGATCTATTAAGTCTTGATTGCCATTTTTTTTTTTTTTTTTTTTGAGACAGAGCCTCAAGCTGTTCCCCTGGGTAGAGTGCCATGGCATTACAGCTCACCGCAACCTCCAACTCCTGGGCTCAAGCGAGTCTCTTGCCTCCGCCTCCCAAGTAGCTGAGACCACAGGTGCCCGCCACAACGCCCGGCTGTTTTTTGGTTGCAGCCATCATTGTTGTTTGGCGGGTCCAGGCTGGGGATTCGAACCCACCACCTTAGGTGTACGTGGCTGGCGCCTTAGCCGGTTGAGCTATAGGCGCCGAGCCTGATCTATTAAGTCTTTACTCAACATGTTCTATTAAGTGATTTGGTTTTTTTTCTCCCCTAAAAAAATGATGACTGCTTTATTACGAATCATTCAAGATTGCCCAAAATTCTTACAAAGGCCACTTGACCCTGGACTTTGTTTCAAGCAGTTTTGGGGATGTCGGAGAATGGTTACAGCATAAAAGCAAGGTCCAGGATTTATTCTCTAAAGGAACATTACAGGTTTTGGAATATTTCATTTTTTAAAGAAATACTGTTTCTAAATGGCAAGACGTGCAATGTAGGGGTATATTACACAGCTTTTGTGTGTGGGACGCAACTACAAGAGGGACTTTACTTAACAAACTCAAATATTGTGAGCTGGTTGGTCCCTCCCATTAAACTGACATAAAAATAAACAAATAAATAGATGGCAAGACTTAGGTTTGGTGGGAGTGTGAGGGAGCACACTAGTTGTTGAGATGTCATTCTGGAAACATATATGAAATGATACATGAAATTTTGCAAGAGCATGCGCATTTTTCTTAGGAGAAGGACTATGCTTTCATCAGCTTCTGCCCTGAAGCCATTTGGTAAGCTGAGAGATAGATGCAGGCTACGTGCCACGCTCAGAGGAGCAGAGCCACTTAAGAGACTTAGGGTGCTCTGTTGTTAGCATAAGTAAGAGCTAGTGGTACCCAATTCTGAATGACGAGGCAGTCATTCTAGTATCTCAGAGTTCTCCCTCACCATTATATGGCCAAGAGCTATGGAGACATCAGGGTTGACTTAAGGTCATCATGGTCCATCCAGGTGCTGTTAGCTGCCTAGAGAGCTCTCTGGGGTCTCAAGAGAAAAGAGAAGAAGATGAAATTTTACCCCTCAGTCTCAGAAAGTTCCAGAGTCCCTTAGCACCTTGTGACTCAGACAGTTAAAACTCCTTTCATAGAGCCAACTTTTAGGTAGGTTTGAGGCTCTTCCTCCTGGAACAGGGGTAGCTGTTCTGTGAAATGATTATGGGGCCAAAGTCGCATCAGTGGTTCATGTGGATGATTTATCTTTAGTATGCGCTCTAATCCCCTTTTCCCTCTCTAACCAGAGCTGGTGAACCCAAATTGTGTGTTCAGACCGTTGAGCTTATCACTCGATTTTATTCCATCTTGTCCATGAACACAGTGACTTTAGGGCCTGGGACATTTCTGATTTCTTCATTCAGGAAATTGAGAATGAGAGTGGTAAAGTCAGGATGAATATTTTGGCAGACTTTTTCTCTTTTAGGTGAAATAAAAGCATCTTCACGTATTATTCCCTTTCCCCAAATTGAGAGTCTCTTTAGGTTCTGCCCTCCTCTATTTGAGTTAGAAGCTATTTTCTGGTTCATTCTTTCATTCTCTTAACTCGGCAAACACCGGTGTGTGCTGCTGGGCTCCTGGTGCAGGCTATGCTGTGAGAGACGCAGGGAGGGCCGGGGCCCTGTCGTGGGCTGTTGGAGAAGTAACTTGTGGGAAGTCGAATAATGTAAGCACCGAACAACAGCTCAAGACCAGTGATAAGGGAGGCATAACAAGGCTGTTTACAGCAATATTCCCTTGTAGGAAATGAGAGTTGAACTGAGTCTTAAAGGATGGCAGAGAGAAGGCAAGGAGGACATTCAAGTGGGGAAATTAGTGTAAGCCAAGAAATGGTGTTAAGGGATGCAGTTTGTGCGTGCGAAGCCGGGGAAGGAGATAAGACCAGAAAGAAAGGAAGACTAGGGATAGGTCATGGGAGACCTAGAATTTTATGTGTACTTAAAACTTGATCCACTAGACAATGGAAATTATTAGAGAGGTTACTGATGAATGGGCGGAGGATAGCTGACATTTGCAAAGCACTCATGAGGTGCCAAGCTCTGTGGTTGGTCCTTTACTTATGGATGACTGGGAGAGGCAATCTCAGATTTACCTTTTCAGGAAGCATCCGCATTTTTCAGTTGAGAAAACTAACTAACTTTTAAAAACCTTTTTCTTATGGACTATCATGTGCTACCTGATGAAAGGATGAAAATCACTATAAACTATTCTTACCAAAGAATCACCTATAAACTATTCTTACCAAAGTCTTACCAGCTTCTATGGTGCCAAGTCTGTAGACAGTACCAATTGCTTACAGGCCATCAGAGAACAGGGGAACATGTTAAACAATAAATGAAATGCAAACAGGATCCAGAATGGGGGAAATTACAGGATTAAAAAATAAAAAAGTTTATCTTGAGAAAACTGGATCATTTCAAACATATACAAAAGAGGAGAAGATAGAGTAATGAAGCCTCTATCCACCCGCCCCTCAGCGTCAGCAATTGTCAACTTTTGGCCTATCTTGTTTTACCAATACCCCCCACTTGCCACCGCTCCACTAATTACCTTCCAGGAAGCCCCAGTTGTCATATTTCCTCAACTGAAACTATTTGACTGTGTGACTTTAAAAGGTAAGGACCCTTTAAAAAATAGCCTTATTATAAACATAGTATTACTACATCACATCTAAACTAGTAACAATTCCTTAACATCAGTATCATCAAATATCCAGTCACATACATTTAAAATAATTTCTTTTGCTTCCATCACAATCCAAATAAAGTGTATATATTGAAATTGGTTGCCGGGTCTTCTTGAATTTTGAATAGCTCCTCCTTCCTTCCCTTTTTTCCTTAGAAATTATTTGTTGAAGAAGCCAGGTTTTGTCCTTAGTGTTCTCCACTTTCTAAACTTTGCTCCTCTTATTTGGTGTAAGTGCGTGCTCTCTTTTGACTTCCTGTGAACAGGGAGTGACAGCTGGTTCCATCAGATTCCACTTCTTCAGAGAGGATACAGGTCAGGGTGGGTACTTTCACAAGGAGGCACAAAAGGTCTGGTTGTCGCTTGTTTTACTGCTTAGCTAATTTAAGAGACTCTGCAGCCAGGAGTGGAGAGGCACTTAAGTTGATAGGATCTCTGGTCCCAAACCCATGCTCTGGCCATCTCTTCCCACTGCCCTCTAAGATGCATCTGGCGGGAAAGTAGGGAAACAATTGACTGGGATGGAGGTTGGGAACAATGTGCTGGACACTTACTGGACAGCAGGACAGCAGGCAGTTGATGATCTAGGAAGGCAGTGATGAGGGTGGGGGCAAGGGTGACAGCAGGGACTGTCATCTCTCTGAGGAGCAAGGTGCAAACCACAGGGTCTAGCAATAGTTTGGTTCCTGAAGTTATGTTCAAAGGAGTCTCAGGCACTGACTATACAGAAACCTCTAGGTTTCTGTGATTTTTGAATACCCAGCTGAACTCTTGGAAATAATAGATAATGTTGATGGCTGAAAATGCTTCCATTACTTTCTACTGTCCCTTTTTCCAAAAAGGATTTGAGATGAAAATTTTTCCTTTCTAAATTGTGAATTTTACCCTCCTGATCACAGCATCACATATTTATTAAAATACATACACGTACACACACACGCACACACACACATTACATCTCAGAAATGCTTAACAATCAAATCCTACCTGACAGATAAATCTGGAAGAAAATCTGCTAAACTGTTAACTCTACTTCTCTCTGTTAGTGGTTAAGAGAGGGGATTAGGAGAGCTGACATTGAGTGCTAACCCTTGTGTTGGAATTTTTTCGAGCACGTATTCTATTTGTGATTGGGGAGACAAATAACCCATACAATGTGATTAAAAATAATTATGATAAAATGGCACCATATTAGACATTGTTTTACAAATTGCTTTTTCATTGAACAGTATATTTAGGGAGATGGAATAGCTATTATACAGGCAGTTATTATAGTTCTTATAACTATAGTTATTGTATAGGCATTGCTTAGAAATTACAATCATGGAGGTAAAAAATTAAAGTCATACTTATTAATTTATCAGTGCAGACCTGTATAATCTAGTAGTACAAATAATTGATATGCTAATTAGTTTGGGGAAGATCTAATTCTGCTATAAATTTGTCCTCCTTCCAGACACTACTTGGATTTAGCTCACTAGGCCAAAGTCCAGGAGGCCCTATAGCAAAGGGACATTTTCAGGAAATTTATTTGTATCATGGACAGAGTGTTTGGCAGTCGTTTACCTTCTTCCCTCCCTCCCTCCTTTCCTTCTTTCCTTTCTTCCTCCTCTTTTGCTTCCATAGATTAGGAGATAGAATCTTCTTTCCAAATACCTAAAAACACACAAACCAACAGCTATTAAAAAACCCACTCCCCCATAGAATGTCAAGGAGAGATGTTATGACAAATATGTTTTCTTACTGATTGTGTGTCAAGTGCTCAGGACGTGAAGCAGGCACTGTGGTTCAAGCAAATGTAAAAAAGCAGAGCCCTTGCCTTAAAGTTCCTAAATATTAATTTTCCTAAGTAACCCAGGGCTGAGGAGAAGCTGTCTTCATTTGGATGGTATTTCTGGGGACCAGGAGTCTGTCTCCCCTCTCTGTGTTGCCAAATTGCCAAGCTGTGGGCTGGGTTTGGAAGGGAGGCTGCAGCCAGGGATTGATTGTAGAGTTTCCGCACGCATCTGCATATTTCCTCAAATGCGGTGCACAGGCCACAATGCAATTAAACACCCAAACTGCCAAGTTTCCTTGCTGAATCCAGTACATCTCCCTAGGCCTGACTTGCATATTAAAGACATCCGCTAAACACATTATATTAATGTATACCCTGTTTACCTGTCACATGCACCCCTCCCAAGTATATCTTATTTTCAAATAATTATTTTAAAGACTGGACATAACAGATACGGAACTTAGAACATAATCATCAAAAATCTTACTAATAATTAGCAAAACAAAAGCCACCCCTGGAAACTGAGTTCACACAAGCATATTTCTGCCAGCTTGGATTTTACACGAACACATTATCTGCTATAGTTTTCTCAAATGGAGTACCATTTGCGGATATCTGCCAAGCCTCATCAAGACAAACAAGCCCCTAGAATCAGAGTTAGCATATAAAGTGAGGGTGGACAGAGCAACAATCTTTTCCCCAGGGCTCTCTTTTATCAACTGGCCCTGCCCAAAGAATAGAGGCCAGTGTTTTATGTTTCAAGTGTACCATATGGCATGATATGAGGGCCCTTTAATGACTTATTAGCATATTCTTCCAACTAGGCTTTCCTAGTTAAACCAGCCCGACAAAATCTGAATTTTAAAATATTTGCATTAAACTGCCTGGAATAAACAAGGCTTGGTCATTTGTTTGCTTTTGCAAGCAGATGAAAGAGATGCCATTGATCCTTCATGACAAAGCTCATGGAAAACATCGGGTTGGCCACCTCCTCCCCAGCCCTTAGGAGCTGAAGATTTTTGGAATGTCTGCAGCATTATTCAAGCGTTTTGTCTCCCCACCGATTCCCTATTCTGCCTCAAGTCTATGCTTTACATAATGCTGACTCTGCCTTCTGTGACCTTGATCCTTCCATCATGAGGGATGAGATTCTCTGGCTAAAATCTAGTCACCTGCTTGCCTCATTAAAAAGCCTTTTAGCCTTTGGGAGAGGACCAGCCACCAGATCAGGGCTTGGGGCTTGGGAGTTCTCATTGTGGGTTGGCTAGAGAGGGATAAGAATCTGAGGGTGAGTCACGTTTCCGTTGTGACCGCTCAGATTGTCACTGTGAAAATAGGGTTGCAAGGATGTAGGCAGGCAGAATGGAGATAGGCGTCTGTGCTACCCAGTCAGGGAACACTAGCCTCTCTGTGTGCTGTTGCACATGCTAGAGTGTTTGGGTTTCTTTTCAGATCTGTGTGCATATACATGTCTCTTTTTCTCTCTTTCCCAAGTCATTCTTGGTACTTTTACAGATCAGGATGCTCTTGGTGGAGGTTGCCTATGATCACGTATGATGAAAGTGACCATCTTGGTGACCCCACAGTAAGGCTTCCTTGTCATATCTAGTACACAATAACATGGGTATGTAAATATTGGTTTTATTTATTTTTTTGGAGATAGGAGTCTTGCTCTGTTCTCCAGTCAGGGATACAGTGGCATGATTATAGCTCACTGCAGCCTTGAAATGCTGGGCTCAAGGGATCCTCCTGCCTCAGCCTCCCAAGTAGTTGGAACTACAAGTATATGCCACCACACCTGGCAATTTTTTATTGCAGTTTGGCCGGGGCTGGGCCCGAACCCGCCACCCTTGGTATATGGGGCCAGCATCCTACCCACTGAGACACAAGCACTGCCCCTGGCAATTAAAAAAAAATTGTAGAGATAGGGTTTTGCTTTGTTGCCCAGACTGATATTGAACTCCTAGCCTCCAGTGATCCTCCTGCCTTGGAGGATTAGTGCTGGGATTAGGTATGAGTCACCACACTTGGCCCCTTGATTTTACTTCAGAAAACCTCTTTACTTTATGGAAGGCATTGCCACAAACCCCTTCTTCCTGGTTATTTTCCACTTAAAGGTAGCTATGTGGTATTATTATGGCCCAGGAGATATAGGTGGAAGTCTGTTTTACACAATTTCTAGGAAAGCTTTTATTTTCCTAGTAAAAAGAGACAAACTCTTCTGGCCTGTACTTTGCTTGTACTTTTATCTTCTTGTGTGGAATACAGATGAAATGGCTGGAGGTGCTGCAGCTATCTTGCAATCATGAGACAACAAATAGTAGGAAAGAAACCAACACACAAAATGAAAAAAATAAACCCCATATATTAAGGGCATTGCTAGTCAGGTTTTTTCACAATTTCATTTCTTGGATTAGGAAACTAATCTGTGGCTGAATGATTTACTCAAGATCAAATAAGTTTTCTGACTTCAAATTCAATGTTCTCTCTCTATATTTTGTTAACAAGTCAAAAGCAATACTTCTTACTTTGTTGTGCTCTTACTAAATGCTAGACCATAAGCTCATCTTTTTACTTGTATTACTTTATTTGACCCTTACAAAAACCATGTGAAGTAGTGTTATAGACTGAATTGTATCCCCTCATGATTTATAAATTGAACCCTAACCTCCAGGGTGACTGTATTTGGAGATAGGGCCTTTAGGAGGTAATTAAGGTTAAATGACAAAAAAGGGTGTGGCCATAATTCAATAGGATTAGTGTCTTTATAAGAAAAGAAACCAGAGAGCAACCTCCTCCCACCCCAATCCCCACCACATAAAATGGCCATCTCCAAGCCAGGAAGAGAGAGAGCCCTCACAAGGACCTGAATTGGCTGGCACCTTGATTAGGATTTCTTAGCATCCAGATCTGTGAGAAGTAAATATCTGTTGTCTAAACCATCCAATCTGTGGTATTTTGTTAGGGCAGCTCAAGCAGACTGATACAAGTAGGTACTATATTCTGCTCCTTTTGCAGATGAAGGAACTGAAGCACAGAAAAATTAAGTATTTTCAAGGCCACCTAGCGAGTACATGGCACTTTTCCTTTTTTAAAGAAATGATATCCTGGGCAGTGCCCATGGCTCAAAGGAGTAGGGTACCGGCCTCATATACTGGAGCTGGTGGGTTCAAACCCAGCCCCAGCCAAAAAAAAGAAAAAGAAATGATATCCTTGTGGCCACTATTTGGTGTTTTCAGTGAATTTATACCAGAGTGTTTCAATTTCTAAACATAAAACAGTGATACTTCAGAACAGAGGTTAGCACACTTTTTTTTTTTTTTTTTTTTTTTTGGAGATAGAGTCTCACTATGTTGCCCTTGGTAGAGTACTATGGCATCACAGCTCACAGTAACCTCAAACTCTTGGGCTTAAGTGATTCTCTTGCCTCAGCCTCCCAGTAGCTAGGACTATAAGTGCCTGCCACAGGCCTGGCTATTTTTTTGTTATTGTTTTCATTGTTGTTTAGCAGATCCAGGCTGGGTTCAAACCTATCAGCCCCGGTGTATGTGGCCAGTGCCCTAATCACTGAGCCAGCATACTTTTTCTAAGTTATCAAAGCAGCCACAACCAGTATCTGAATCAGTGGGTCTGGCTGTGTTCAGATTAAGCTTTATTTACAAAATCAGGTAGTGGCTGGATTTGGCCCATGGCCCAAGAAACAGTTGAATTAAAACAATATTAAAATGACAGTGCTTTCTAATGGGATGTGCTGTGCTTGAATTCTGCTATGTGACTTTGGGTAGATCCTATAATCTGAGCCTCATTTTCCAAGTTAGAATGGTAATACCCACTTTGCCATCCTCCAGGGTCATTGTCAGGATCGTGAAAGACAATAGATGTGTAAGAGCTCTGAAGAAGAGAAAATGCTTACGCAGATACGATTTGATTCCCATATAATTTAATGCTGATATAGTTCAGAGTGCACCCCATAGCCTACTCAGACCGTCTTTGGTTTGATGATTGGAGTCATCCAAGGCTATCTGGGTTGCTCCAGGGGAGGAAGCTCTTTCTTTCACCAGGGGCCTTTGGGTGGCCATCAGGTTATAATCCTCAGTGAGATGTGGAGTGGAGGCAGCCCTTGCATAGAGTCCAGGCTCCCTGACACGGACAGCTTTACTTGGCTTTGAGCCTGTGTCTTCAGAGACTGGGTAGTTTATCTGACCCAGGGATGGGTACCATGGGCAATGATACTCCAGGTAAGGAAGAAATGAGTCAGCCTGCGTCTTTTTCTAAAAATGAAAAAGGATTCTGCCTCCTTGCCTGTGCCTTAAGAAACCAGGCTGAGAGCCAGGCTCAATGGCTTACGCCTATAATTCTAGCATTCTAGGAGGCCAAGGCCAGTGGATTGCTTGAGCTCAGGTATTTGAGACCAGCTTGAGCAAAAGCAAGATCCCATTTCTACTGATCATAGAAAAACTAGCCAGCTGTTGTTGCAGGCACCTGTAGTCCCAGCTACTTGGAAAGCTGGGGCAGGAGGATTACTTGAGCCCAAGAGTTTGAGGTTGCTGTGAGCTATGATGACACCATGGCACTCTCACCAGGGCAACAGAGTTAGGCTCTGTCTCAAAAAAAAATCTCAAAACACGTCTTATTTGAAACAACATGAATATATCTAGAGCATAATAAGCTATGTGAAATAAGCCAGGCACAGAAAAACAAATACTGTATGATCTCTCACTTATATGTGGACTCGATAGAGTTTTCTCTCTCTCTCTCTCTCTCTCCCCCTTTCTTTTATTGAGACTGAGTCTCACTATGTCACCCAGGCTAGAGTTCTGTGGTGTCATCATAGCTCACAGCAACTCAAACCCCTGGGCTCAAGTGATCCTCCTGCCTCAGTCTCCTGAGTAGCTGGGACTACCAGGCATGTGCCACAACAGCAGCTAGTTTTTTCTATTTTAGTAGAGATGGGTCTCTCTCTTGCTCAGGCTGGTCTTGAGCTCAAGCAATCCATCCGCTTGAGCCTCCCAAAGTGCTGGGATTACAGGCATGAGCTACCAAGCCCAGCCCCATGTGTGGAGTTTAAAGAAGTCAAACTTAGAAGAAGCGAGTAGAATGGTGGTTACCAGGGGCTGGGAGTAGACTGGCCGCAAGCAGCCATGAGCAGTGGACATCGACTTTGTCCACCAACTGGACAACCAAAGTGGACCAACTTTGGAGTGGGGAAACTCTGATTCTCATCTCTCCAATGAGAGCAAAACAAGGTATTATGTGTGTGAGAAAAGTGCTTTCAAATGGTCACACGCCACGCATCTCTGAAGGTCATTTGTTTTAGAACAGTTGTGCTGATAGGATTCATGCTGCTTGTCTTTAATTCCTCCTGTATGTTTCCTAAAGACATAGATCTCATGAAATAACGTAGTGATCTGAGAACAAATTAGTTCCAGTTCTGCTCTTTTATCTCCCACGAGAACTGAACCTTCTCTGAGATTCAGGGGATTTTATTTCTGGCTGTGTCTTCATGTATCTCTATTTTCAAGTTCTAGCCTCAGACAAAGGCGCAGTTGGCATGTCAGATTGAACAGGGTCTGATCTCTGAAATCCAATCCTGACCGGCCACATCTCTTGCTCTGGAGCACCCACACTGAATTTTCTGGAGCCCTCCTCCCCAAGGGTTACCCGGTTAGAACCTCAATCTGTTACATACCATCGTCTTCTTAGCCTTTTCTATGGTCACAAAGTCAAGGGACAGCAATGCTGGCAAATCCTGAAGCTTAATGTACCTAATTAACTTCCATAGCCACAGACAGAAGCCTGCACTATTTATGGCGTTGAGAAGTGAGAAAATGTCCCCTACCATGGGTATCGGGTAACTAACACAGTTCGGCCAAAGTTTGGTTGTGAAACACGAAGCCTCTGAAACCCGTTGGTGTTAAGTGCACACCAAATATTCAATCCAGACATGTCGTGCTTGAACTATTCTGGGGCTCATAAACCTTTCATCAGAATCAGAGGTGAAATATTTGGCCTTATTTGTAAGTCCCTTATTTCTAAAGACCTTGGGGGCTCATTTAGTATTTCCAGCAGAAGGTCACAAGGTTGGTTTTCAGGGGTCCTGCTTTAGCGGAACGGATGATTTTAAGCAGGAGATACATTCATGATTTTCCAGAAACCAGTACCTCACTTCTCTTGCATGCTGCCCACTCTGTCCCCTTCCCTCTCCCTAACTGCACCCCCCACCCCTGCCCCCCCCAAATAATAATGTAAGCACTGTTATATAGCTGGCCATATAGAGCCCTTACATTTTCTGACCAAAACACTCAGCTTTTTATTTAACAGTAATATTAGGGAAGGAGCCTACTCCTTTTTAGGCACACTGCATTACAAAGAGCTATTTTTTTTGAAAGCTATGGTTTTATCATTGATGGAGCAAGGTGACTTAATTTCACAGAAACATAAAATCTAAGTGACAGCAGGGTCTGTTGACATCATCTGGGCCACCCTTAATTTTATAGATGAAGCCACAGAGATCCAGAGAGGTGAGGTGACCAGCCTAAGAGCACACAGCTGGGTCATGGCAGATGAGCCTATGTTATATATTAGCTCTCAGACCTCAGGTAAGTTACCTAATTATTCATCGTCTTAGTTTCCTTATGGAGATTCTGAGGATTGAATGAGATAATTTGTCGAAAAGTAATTCGCACCATTTCTGGAGCGGAGTGAATATGAGCTGCTAATGTTGCTGACACTGCTATTATTTCCCAAGTTGCTTGTTCCTGAGTTTCACTTCTCCCTGGGCCAGCTCTGTCCTCATGTCACCACAGCATGCCCAAATTTGGCCTCAGTGGCTGCCTTATGATGGGATGTGATGATGAAAGTTTAGAGGATGCAATTATCTTACTATCCCAAATGTTCAAAGCATCCAGAGGCTCAGAAACTTCATGAACAAAATATCACAACAGGTTGCTCCAGATTCCTGTTATCAGGTAAGTTAAGAGCTGAATTTTTAAAACAGAGGTGAAGACTTGCCCCACGGAGAAGCTATTTGGATGCTCTGTTTCTGATGATGTATTGGAGGCTGGAACAACATGGAGCTCTTATCCACTCACGTGGTCTTCTCATTTGCTGATTTCCCTGTCTGGAATGTCCTTTCCTAAGACAGCCTTCCTTGAACGTGGCACTACATCAGGCCTCTTGAGGATATCTGTGCTTTCTCTCAGGGACGGTCACTGTGCAGCACACAGTGCTTTGGGGCCCTTTCTTAGGAAATGTGGTGTGGCTCTCTCTACCAGGAAGGAGGTGGGCAGGAAGGAACTCAGGGCTTGGCCTATAACTGACTAACAGCAATAACTAATGTTTCCTGAGCACGTACTATGTGCCAGGGTTTGCTTTGGGCACTTTGCTTTTATTTTCTCCTTGAATCTTTAGAACAACCCCATGAGTTAGATACTATTACCAGTTTCATTTTGCAGATGGAGGGATCAAGGTACCGAGAAATTAGATAACCTCCCTAAAGTGACAGAGTGCTCTCCCAAGTGTCCAAAAGAGCTGTGCCCTGCAGTGCACTACACTGTCTTATCCCCAAATCACTTGTCTGCTGCTGGGCATATCAGCCAGGTGTTCACTCAAACAGGGTTCAAAGGTATGAACGATCCTTCCTGCCTAACCTCACAGATTCTGGTTAGAGAAGGATAACAGACAACTTTACAGACAAAGTTAACCCCTACTTGCACCCCCCCACACACACAATCTATTCCCTCCCTGTCCCACCCCCTTAGGTAGCTGCTGCCACTGTGGGGATGAGGATGTATTTTTCCCTTGAATGTTTCTGGGTCTTAGCTACAAGTGTGTGTACCAGCATATGATACATAGAATTGTTTGGGGTGTTTATGTGTTTTATGATATACAAATAGCATTATACTCAATGGGTTATTTTACAACTTAGAAAAATTCAACATTATGTTTCTGAATATTACTCACATTGATATATAAAAATCTAGTTCACTTTAACTGCTATATAGTATTTTCAATACATAATCATATTATGGGCTATTTTTTTCATTTTTCCTATTGATAAACATAGGTGAACATTTGTTCACATATCCAGAATTCCTTTAGATAAGTGTCAAAGAGTGAAATTGTAGGCTGGTGGGGTGACTCATGCCTGTAATCCAGCATTTGGGGAGGTTTAGGCAGGAGGTTTGCTTGATGCCAGCAGTTCAAGAACAGCCTGAGCAACACAGAAAGACCCTGTCTTTAAAAAATAACAAAAAAATTGAATTACAACAAAGATATTTGTATCAGAATGTTTATTGCAGCCCAATTCATAATTGCTAGGTCATGGAAGAAGCCCAAGTACCCATCAACCCACAAATGGATCAATAAATTGTGGTACATGTACACCATGGAATACTATGCAGCCCTAAAGAAGGATGGAGACTTTACCTCCTTCATGTTTACATGGATGGAATTAAAAAATGTTCTTCTTAGCAAAGTATCTCAAGAATAGAAGAAAAAGTATCCAATGTACACAGCCCTATTTTGAAACTAATTCATAGCTTTTATAGGAATGTCATAACCTAATTATAGCCTTAGAATATCGGAAGGGGGTGGGAGGGGAAGACGAGGGGGTGGATGGGGGAAGGAGGGAGATTGATGGGGTCACCTCTATGGTTTATCTTACAAGGGTACAAGTGAATCTTTCTAAAAGCAGAGTATGAACATTTTAACTCAATAACTAAGAAAATGACATGAAGGTTATTTTAAATAGTTTGATGAGAGTATTTCAAAATGTATATGAAAATAGCACACTGTACCCCATGATTGCATTAATGTACACAGTTATGCTATAAGAAATAAAATAATTAAAAGAAAATAACGAAAATTACCTGAGTATCGTGGCACATGCCTGTAGTTCCTGCTACTTGGAAGACTGAGGCAGGTATATCACTTGAGCTCGGGCGTCCAAGACCAGTCTGAACAAGGGTGAGATCCCATTTCTACTAAAAATAGAAAAATTAGCTGGGTATCATAGCTCCTGTAGTCCCAGCTGCTCAGTAGGCTGAGGCAAGAGGATCACTTGAGGCCAGGAGTTTGAAGTTGCTGTGAGCTATGAGGATGTCACTGTACTCTACCCCTGTCTTGGAAAGAGAAAGAAAGAGAGAGAGAGAGAGACAGAGAGAGAGAGAGAGAGAAGAGAGAGAAAGGAAAGAAAGGAGTGTGCCAGTTTATACTTGCAGAAGAAAAGGATAAGAGTTTGTATTTCTCCAATGCTTGCCAACCCTGGCATTCTCATGTTCAATGCCTGAACATTTTGCATGTAAAGACTGAGATTATTTTGTCCATGAAATTTACAGTCAGTTTTTGGTTTATAATTGAAAAAATTATTTTTGATAAAAGTACTAAAGTACATACTTGAAAAATTGAGAGCAGAAAAGCACGTACAATGAAAAGCGAGTCCTTTCCCATTTCTGACCCCATCCCTCAGTTTTTCTTTCCAGAAGGGAAGGAAACTAATTCTTATGTGTCCTTCCAGAGTTATTCTGTGCATTTACAAACGTATAAGCATGGTGTGCAGATATTGTATCTGTTATAGCTGTATATGTTGTGTATATGCTAACCCAAATATACCGTATTTATTGTAACATACATGTAAGTATCATATCTGCATGGTGCCACACCTTGCTTTTTTCATTTAACACAAGATCTTAGAGACTTTTTTGATTCAGTATTATTAATATTTACCTCATTTTTATTTACCAATTAAAAATCTATTTCCCATTTACTTAATTCTTTGGGAATAGAAAAATTCCATTGTCTAGCATCATGCCTAATCTGGATGTTCACTTTTGTTTTTTGTTTTTGTTTTCTTGAGATAAGGTCTTATTCTGTTGCCTGGGCAAGAGTATAGTGGTGTCATCATAGCTCACTGCAACCCCTGTGCTCAAGTGATCCTCCAGCCTCAACCTCCCAAGTAGTTAGGACTACAGGCCTGCACTACCATGCTTGGGTAATTTTTAATTTTTTTTGTAGAGAGTAGGTCTCATACTTTGTTGCCTGGGCTGGTCTTGAACTCCTGGCCTCAAGTGATTCTCCCTCCTTGGCCTCCTAAAGCACAGGGATTATGGCTGTGAACCACTTTGAGCGACCAGGATGCTCTTGTTTATTAATCCTGTCTTGAGGTGACCCACAATGAGGTCACCTGACCTTCCTTTTTAGCCAGCCCTTTGTAGCTAAAGCCAAACAGTTATCCAGATGATTCAGACAGGAAGTCTTTACTTGAGTAGTCATTGTAAAAATAAATATTGGTGATAATAATGGCAGTGACAAAATTACGGGAAATAACTGAGATGTCTATTATCTTGTTGGTATAAAAGAATGCAAAATAATTATTTTGATGTGAATAATATTGCAATTATTGAGTTCCCACTCCAGCCAGGCCTTTTACATAAATTATACTTTTAATCCATTCAGCATTTCTATGAAGTTGATATTATTGAGATGATATCGTTGTTATCACCCCTTTATTATAGCTGTAGAAATTGGGGTTTGGAGCACTTAAACAACTGGCCCAAGACCTTAAAACTGATAACAATCAGTGCAGCAGAAAATTCTCATTGTCCCTAATTATCAGAGAAATGCAAATCAAAACTACCCTGAGATATCACCTAAACCCAGTGGGAATGGCCCACATCACAAAATCTCAAAGCAGCAAATGCTGACAGGGATGTGGAGAGAAGGGAACACTTTTACACTGCTGGTGGGACTGCAAACTAACACAGTCTTTTTGGAAGGAAGTATGGAGAATCCTCAAAGAACTCAAATTAGACTTCCCATTTGATCCTGTAATCCTATTACTGGGCATCTACCCAGAAGAAAAAAAAATCCTTTAATCATAAGGACATTTGCACAGGACTGTTTATTGCTGCTCAGTTTACAATCACCAAAATGTGGAAACAACCTAAATGCCCACCAACCCAGGAATGAATTAATAAGCTGTGGTATATGTACACCATGGAATATTATTCAGCCACAAAAAAGATGGTGACTTTACACCATGGAGTTGAAACACATTCTTCTAAGTAAAACATCACAAGAATGGAGAAGCAAGAATCCAATGTACTCAGTTCTGATATGAGGACAATAGATGCTAGTATATGGTAGGGGAGAAGGGAAATGGGGGAGCTGAGAGAGGGAAGGGGGCGTCACAGTGTGTGACACACCTCTTGAGGGCAGGACACAATTATAAGAGGGACTTTACCTAACAAATGCAAGCAGTGTAACTTGATTCTTTATACCCTCAATGAATCCCCAATAATAAAAAAAAAGAGAGAGAAAATAAGAGCTAATAGCCTTTCACTTTTCTCATCACTAATGCTATGTATGATTTTAACTAATTATTGAGTTTATAGATGAATTTCTTTGAAAAATAATTTAAAAGTTGTATTACCAGAACCTATCCAGTAGTCAGCAGAACATTTAGTAAATTGTATACTAATTTTTAATAATATGTTGGATAAGAATTTTAACTTTTGAATCTCTTAATATAAAAAGTTTACTATTTTTAGAAGCATTTAGTATTATCCAACTTGAAGTGGAAAAATCATTTTTAAAATAAACTATTTTGATTGAGAAAAAAAAAGAGTTAGTGCAACCAGAATTCAAATCCAGGTTGATATGACATCAAAGTTTATACTCTTAACAAATGCCATATGTCTCCACAAACACACAGATCTGATTTAGTTAGTGATTATAAGGGGATATAGGGTTAGTGTCTGAAGTATGTTGATTTTTATATTCTTTTTGTAACCATACTGATTATTAAATATTTTAAGATCACTGCAGCTTACTCCCAATTTTATAGTTCACAGATCCCTCAAACCTGACTGATATTCTAGTTGAATCTAACAAGTCACTCTTACCCAACTATACCTTGTGTTCTCCTGCCTACTAGTATATACACTGTGGTTCTAGAAATGCTGAGAAAAGCCTCTTTGTCAGCTCTATTTGCAGAAGTTCACTCCAACACACATTTACAGAGCACTTACTAGTAAGTGACTAACAAGATGGGGAATTTCAGGATTTGTCTAGAGTCTCTGTTCACTGGCTGAGTCAACAGAGATAGGCAACGTGAAGTCTCCTTCCCACTTTATACCCTCTTCACCTTGACGCCTCCTTCTCCTTGGAGAGGAAAGAAAACCATCTCCTCCTCCATTATTTTGACTTGCTTCCATCTTTCCCATTTCTTTGGTTTCTTTTTGTTTGTTTTCTTGTT
The DNA here is from genome assembly GCA_963575145.1 of Galago senegalensis. Classification (NCBI taxonomy): domain Eukaryota; kingdom Metazoa; phylum Chordata; class Mammalia; order Primates; family Galagidae; genus Galago; species Galago senegalensis. The sequence goes on from CAUYTI010125209.1 coordinate 20,116, forward strand.
GTTGTTTGTTTGTTTTGAGACAGAGTCTCACTTTGTTACCCTTGGCAGAGTGCCATGGTGTCATAGCTCACAGCAAACTCAAACTCTGGGGCTCAAGCGATTCTCTTGCCTCAACCTCCCCAATAGCTGGGACTACAGGTGCCTGGTTGTTTTCTTTCTTTCTTTCTTTTTTTAAGAGGTAGAGTCTCGCTCTTGCTCAGATGTGGGACTTGTGAGTTCAAGCGATCCACCTGCCTGGGCTTCCCAGAGTGCTGGGATTATAGGCATGAGCCACCTCTCCTGGCCTTTCCCGTTTCTTTGACCTCTTCCCCAACCCAATGTATGTTATCAACAAGGTAATATTCTCGAATTTTTCTCCATCCTTAACTAAGAACAGAATAGAGCCCTGAGCAATTAGTTTCTTCAGTCTTCCTCGTGAAGCTATGCTTTGCAATGGGGCTGGTGATGGTGGAATAGAGGAATGAAAGAAAGAACAGATATTGCTGTGCACAATAACAGGAAGCATGAATAGTGTTGCAAAGAGGTAGCCTTGTGATCTGTCGGTGTAGGTAACAAACTGAGAAAGAATTTCTGAAAGAAAAAGACATTTATTGGAGAGTAGGGCACTGCAATAGGAATGCATGGCCATCGTAAACTATGTCTATATTTAAAGAGGTAAAAGAAGACAGAGATTTTTTTTTCTTTTTTTTTTTTTTAGACGGAGCCTCAAGCTATCCCCCTGGGTAGAGTGCCAGGGCCTCACAGCTCACAGCAACCTCCAACTCCTGGGCTCAAGCGAGTCTCCTGCCTCAGCCTCCCAAGTAGCTGGGACTACAGGCACCCGCCACAATGCCTGGCTATTTTTTGGTTGCAGCCATCATTGTTGTTTGGCAGGCCCGGGCTGGGGATT
>CAUYTI010125211.1:0-28113 GCA_963575145.1 Galago senegalensis
TGGGACTACAGGCGCCCGCCACAACGCCTGGCCATTTTTTGGTTGCAGCCATCATTGTTGTTTGGCGGGCCCAGGCTGGGGATTCGAACCCGCCACCTTAGGTGTATGTGGCTGGCACCTTAGCCGCTTGAGCCACAGGCACAGAGCTGGGAGAATAACTTTATTCAAGACATCCATCCATTCATTCAAGAGATATTAGAATACCTACCAGACACTGTTCTAGGCTTTTAAAATATATCTGAGAATAAAACAAAGATCCCTGCCCTTGAGGAAGCCTATAATCTAACAGAGCATATTGACATTTAAAAATATTAGTAGAATTTTCATAAATAAATATGAAGGGGAATGCATTTCATTTGAAGTGAACAGCATGAGCAAAAATATGGAATTGTGACTATACATGTCACATTTGGGGAGCTACCATGGAGTATAAAATGTACAATGAGGACTGAAAGGGGAGTCCTTGAGTTTCACCAAATCAAAGCTAGTGTCTTTCAAAGTTAATAAAAAAGGTACTAGATATTTTTATTTGAGGGATCTGCAGACAAATTAGACTTATCACGCCCTAGATAGACTCATTATTTTTCTCTTGAAATGTTTTCTTCCCCTGTATTTCCTAACTTGGTAAATGGCACTGGTGTAATTTTTCCTGAACCTTACTATAACTCAGAGGTCAGATGGGGGAAACAGATTATAAAACATCTGTAAACTTGGGGGATGGGTACTATTATATCTGTATTAGTTTTCTATTGCTGTATAACCAATTACCACAAAGTTAGAGGCTTACAGCAACACACATTTATTATTTCATAGTTTCTGTGAGTCAGGAGTCCAGCCATACTGGCTTTAAATTTATTAATTTTTTGATAATATGTTTGTAAAAGGTTAGTAAAAGTCTTTTATACATTATTAGGAATAGAGTAGAGCTCTGTATTAATAAATAATTTTTGGTTCATTCCTATTATTTTGAAATGAAATGGAAGATTTTATTCACCAGAATTGCTGTGGATTGCCCTCATCATTCTCCCTACTCCTTTTTTCTAAAGACTTCTCCAGAGTAGCAGCACTCTGGCCTCTTACTCTGCCTGGCTGACAACCATTACTCTATAGATTGTACCTGGGTGGAGCTGATCTGTCAAAAAGACTATAACCATGTAAGTTTTCAGTCCTGAACCAAATTGAGTCAGTTTTAAGTTCTGAACCAGGGCCTGATTCAAGGCAGGGTGGAGCTGGGGTAGAGCAGAATATGGTAGGAAACATTAGCAAGCTCATTTGGCCTTCAGCCCTAATCCTCATTCTATGAACAGCTTTATCAATAACAAACTTGATATCTTGATTTCTAACTACCTGACTCCATTTGAAGTCTCTAAGATCCCTTCCAGTTCTGAAGTTCAGTAATTCTAAATGAGATTAAGTGGATACAATCACTGAACATATAGGTTCCCAATGGAAAGCAATGGGATTGTCATAAGTACATCTGTGTTTTGATTTAAACCGTTGTCGTTGGCAGTTTCGTTTCTATAAAAGAGCACAAAACTGCATGAATTTGACATGAAATGAGTAGTTTTCCTATTAGAGATACCCAGGCATGAACACTTTATGTGACAAGGTATAGGTCTGAGGAAGAGGAGTTTAGAAGAAGAGAGCTATTGCACCATACGTCTTAAGAATTCTCCTAAACCGAGGGAGGGGTGGGGGAAAGGGAGAAGGAGAGAGGGAAGGAGGGAGGGGGGCGTGGGGTCTTGGCATGGGACACACCTTTTGGGGGGCAAGACACAATTGTAAGAGGGACTTTACCTAACAAATGCAATCAGTGTGACCTGGTTTCTCAATGATTCCAACAACAACAACAAAAAAAAAAAAATAAAGAAAGAAAGGAAGAAAGAATTCTCCTAAAGCATTCTAGCTGTTCACCAACATTATTTTGCAAAGGTAGGATCCAGCCACCTTGCAGCTAGAAGAAAGGTATATGTATGGAGTTAAAATATGAGCATCTGGTTCATTCCCTGCTCTGAGGGAATCGAGAATCGAGCCAGATAAAATTTCATAGTTAGTCACAATCATAAATTTGTTTTTGAATGAAAACTCCCCCCCAGAGGCAGCCTTTTCAATTCAATGTCATTTTTCTCACTCTCATGTGTAGTTTTCTGGTGATAGAAAAGATACAGAAATAGAATATTGAAAGAACAAAGTGAAATTAAATATAAAATCATGGCATTTAGTTGTCAGTAATGTTAAGTAATATCTAAAACTAAACACTGAAATTATGTGTATCTGTATTCAATAATTTAAATTCCCAAAGCATATCTGAAAATTCTTTATGTATAGTGGGCAGTGAATTTCATATATGGTAAATGAAATTCATGAGAGCTGGGGCCCCAGCTGTAACCTCCTCAATAATATTAAACAGATGTTACTAGGAAGTAACATCTTTTTCTTTTAGTCTGTTTTATAAAAATAATAACATATAATAAAGAAACGTAATATTTTAATAGCAGTTTCTATGTTAAGAGCTGTTAAAAAAAAAAGTACCCCCCCCAAAGCCAGAAAAATGAGGAGGTAGGAGTTAGAACAGATGGTGAGTGCTGGCAAATTATGTAACTCACTACTCAAAGTTACTTAGGCAGACATCCAAAAGTTTCTACATTTGGTATATTCTAGTTCTATATTATTCCACAATATACTATGAAAAGATAGTACTTTTCTAGTTTAAATTTTATCAATTCTGCCAAAAAGAAATACCATGCCATTTTTAGTATGTATTCCATATATTATTGCAAGCAATAAATTTAATGACCAAATTTATTTTTTTTCAGTATTGAATCAGAAACTATTTTTCTTTGTATGTTTGAAATTCACAGATCACATAGCATTGCCTGCTACCAGAGTTGGTATCTCTGCCAAAGGGGAAATATCTGAAATCTCATGAGACAGTTTCATAGAAGCTTAATGATAAATTTCTAATGATAATTAATGATACATCTATGTCTACAGATTGAAAATAAATGCTCTTGGGCAGGTACAGCCTCCTGTCATCACTCTTTTGAATATCTGTGTAACTCCATGTATAGCTTTCAAGGTTTGGACCTTTGAAATGTCAGGATCTCTAGAAATGCTATAAAGTAGCCAACTACATTGTGAAAGCCTTGAACTATTTGTGCTATTACCATATGAAAAGAGTTCACAGTTGCAGGAATGAGATCTAGTTCAGTTGGATAGAGCTGGAGTAACGTCCCAAGCTACCTCCAATAATTGGTTTAAAATGTATGAAAGAAATCTAAGAATTAGAATAATTCAAAACTCTTGCTTTTTTCTCTTTCAGATGGAAGAAACATAATACATCTTCCTATGTCTTTTTATTAAAGCTATGTTTTATAGGCCAATAATACTCAGAAAATTTTCTAATAGAAATTTGCTGGAGTAGGTACTATGGTGTGAAATTCTTAGGTGAGATATTGTGAATATTGTGGAATTTTTAAAAAATCATCACCTATAGGAAATGTTCCTCTAAAAAACTCAGTGCAATATTCTTCATAATTTAGAGCTAAAGTTCAGTAGGTTGTTCTTTAGTTCTTTTAGGACATTAATTCAGGACATCTATAATACAAGCTTCACTGTGACACAGAAATATCACTGAAAATATTATATGGAGAAAATTGCACATATTTAGTGTATGTGAGTTCAAAGGGTAAACTACTTGGAGCAGGTGGTGGGGCTACATCCCGTAACATAAATTGAGAAGAAACCGTCTTTAATGATGATCATAGAATATTCAAGTCGGAGATAAAAGGTGAATTGTTCATAACAAATGAGGATAGGCAGCGTGGTTATTCCTTACTAAGGGTTGCGGTTAAGATGTGTCCACAATTTCCTTTACATTCTTCGCTTGAAGAGGTGGTGCTTAGTGCTCTCCCTCTTTCCCCTGCTTGGTGCTCTCCCTCTTTCCCCTGCTTGACTTCTTGGACTTTTGACTTGCTTCTTATAGGTAGAATATGGCATGAGTGACAGAGTGTCACTTCTAAGACTAGCTCATTATGTTTTCCTCCTTGATCTTTCTCTTGGATCACTTACTTTAGGGAAAGCTAGCTGTCATGTCATGAGAACACTACACAACACTATGAAGGGACTCACAGGGTGAGGAACTGAGTTTTTTATTTTTTGTTTGTTTGAGACAGAGTCTCACTATGTCACCCTCACTAGAGTGTCCTAGAATCATAGCTCACAGCAACCTCAAACTCTTAAGCTCAAGTGATCTTCTTGCCTCAGCCTCCTGAGCAGCTAAAACTATAGGTACCCACAACAATGCCTGGCTATTTTTAGAAATGGGGCTTTACTCCTGCTCAGGCTGGTCTTGAACTCCTGAGCTCAAGCAATCCACCTACCTCAGTTTAAGGGAGCCATCTTAGAAGTGGATCCTCCAGCCCTAGTGAGGTTTTCATATGATTACTACCCAAACTGACAGTTTGACTGAGCTAGAACCAACTACCCAGATAAGCTGCTCATTAATTCTTGACTCCCAGAAATTCTTAGATAATAAATGTTTGTTATTTTAAATTGCTAAGTTTTAGGATAATTTGTTATGTAGCAATAGAGAATTAATACACTCTTTCTCCATGAAGTACTTAGCCTCGCTTCTAATTAAATACTGAACTTTTATTTTTTATATATTGCCTTAAAAAGATACCAAAGTGTAAGTTTGCCTGGGGGACTCACTTATTTTGCTGTGAACTATCCCCCGAATTCCTCCAGATTCATATCTGCTATAGGCAGTAATCCTTCCTGCTTCTGAACTTCTGATTGTTTTATTTTGTTCATTTATTTAATTTACTCAATCAGAAAAAAATAGTTTTTATTACCATGCTTGATGCTGTGGGAAGCTAAAAATGTGGACAAAATATGATCTCTGTCTTTAAAGAATTTACAATCTCTTTTCTTTTCTTTTTTTTTTTTTTTTTTTTTTTTTGAGACAGAGCCTCAAGCTGTCCCCCTGGGTAGAGTGCTGTGACATCCCAGCTCACAGCAATCTCCAACTCCTGGGCTTAAGCAAGTCTCCTGCCTCAGCCTCCCAAGTAGCTGGGACCACAGGCACCCGCCACAACGCCCGGCTATTTTTTTGGTTGCAGCCATCATTGTTGTTTGGCGGGGCCGGGCTGGATTTGAACCTGCCACCTTAGGTGTATGTGGCTGGTGCCTTAGCTGCTTGAGTCACAGGTGCTGAGCCTACAATCTCTTTTCTTAACTGACACCACAACAGGAGAGATAGATCTGGAGAAAGGATATTTCTACTATACAAGAACCAGAAATGCAATTGTATGAGCTCCACAATTCACTGTACAAAGTAATATTCTATCATCCAAATAAAAGGAACATACTAGCTTGGCAAAGGCTCTGAAGTAATTGCCAAATCTCAATTGGGATTTCTTAGGATTAAATTATATGTTGCATTCAATTGGGAATGCCATTTGGATACCTTTCTAAGAGCCTAAGATTCCTTATTTGGGAGCAGTGCTATGGATATTCACTAAGACTCTTTTAGACTTGAGATTTCAGAGACCAATTATATGCATACATACATACATAATTTTAATTAGGGACATACGTCACTAATTTTTTTTTTTTTTTTTACCAAAGAAGAACATAAAAAACAAAAGAAACTAAAATTTACCATTTGTATCATATTATGCTATACTGATATTTTAATGTTTCTCCCTCCTCCAAAATGGAGGAAGGGCATGATTTCAAAACAGAGGGCAATGAATTTAGTTCACTATATTGCCCTTGTTTTTTTCATTTTGCCCTGGGCCAATGGAAACTTTGCTGATAACACTCTGTGACCTATCACAGAAATTGACAAACTGTTGGACCAACGGTCAAATCTGGCCTTCAGCTGGAACTCAAACTAAGAATGTTTTTTATATTTGTAAAGAGGTACAAATAAGAAAAAAGTATATGAGATAACGACTGCTTATGGCCCACTAGGCCAAAAATATTCACTATTCAACCTTCACAAAAAAAGTGTGCAAACTTCTTGCCTATACATGTATCATCCTAGAATTAGATCTCTTTAGAAAAGACTCTGGCTTGGTGCCCATAGCACAGTGGTTATGGCACTGGCTACATACACCAAGGGGTGACAGGTTCAAACCCAGCTTAGGCTAGCTAAACAACAATGAAAACTGCAACAAAAAATAGTTGGGCGATGTATATGTAAAAATGAAAAAAATTAAAAAATAGTTGGGCGTTGTGGCAGGCACCTATAGTCCCAGCTACTTCAGAGTCTGAATCAAGAGAATTGCTTAAGCCCAAGAGTTTGAGGTTGCTGTGAGCTATGACACCAGGGCACTCCGCTGAGGGTGACATAATGAGACTCTGTCTCAAAAAAAAAAAAAAAAAATAGACTCTGATGCTAATGTAAACTGTTGAGTGTCCTACTGGTGGTTCTCGCCATCAGTGTTAGTGTTAAGGAAAGACAGGAGTCAAGGCTACTTTGATATATTCCCAAAACTTGCACTAATTCTAATACCTCATGGAGTTATGTCATTTGTAACCTGATTGAGGTCACTTCCAATCTAAAAGTCTGTGTCTAGGATATCACCAGTATTCCATGGTTACCCTTCTTTATTCCATTTTTCCCCCTTGAATTCAGTAACTAATGAATATTTCTAAGTATTCTTACTTAATTTCCTCAATGGCTAGATTTCTTGGACATTTTTGTTCACAATGAACAAGATAGCTTTTCATAAATGCAATTAATTTACATAGAATGGAAAATTCCAGGACCAGAAAGCTATTGTTAATAGTTTTGAAACATTCTTAGTCAGTATGGTAATTAAGCAAAAGTAAGAAACACACATTTGCTCACTTTTAAAACATTTCAGATCATGAATAAATTTTAGATCTAGGAACACTGATGACCTACCAAAATCCAAAATAAGTAATTTTAAGATCGATGTCTTTCAATTGAGAAATGTACATTTTAGGGATATTGAATATAGTGTTATCACCCTACTTGATCAAAAGAAAGATATCTTAGATTTCAATCCAATAACTAATTACGATAGATATAATCTAATTATAAGCCAAACTAAAGACATTTATTCTTATTTAATTCTCTTAGAGATCTCTTTTAGAGAAAAATAAACATTTGGATATTAAAATGGCATTTTAAAATATTTATCTTTTTACAAGAAGCTTAGTTTTCCATAAAGGATCAAAATGGCATACTCAAATCTAAGGTAAGACATGTCATTTACTTATTATGCTGTTTCTAAAAACACCTCAAATGTTAAAGACTAATTTTATGACTTCTTGCAAATAGGTAATAGATTATACTATTAAGGCAAATTTAGATGAGCTTAGGATACATAGCCTTAAAATGAAATTTAAACACTTAGTGTACTAGAACCACTTATTACTTTGGGAACGGTTGCATTTTTTTTAAGAGCTGCTGAAATAAATTGGACTGAAAGAACTTTATAGCTCACCACAGTTCCTCCTAAGGTGAATTGGCAGAGGAAAGAGACTGGCTGTTAAGTCTCTTTAGTAAAGGGAGCCTGGTATTTTCTTGGCAAAGTTAATGTTGATCTAATTCTTGGCTCCAAGCAAGGAGGAGAAATAAAACAGTACCCAATGATGTCTGTATGAAATTTCCTCCTCTCCTTTAAAAGAAAGCATGAGAGTTATCACTTTCTACCAGAAAACCTTTCAAAACTAACCTTTCCTAGTGCTAGCTTCCTTTCAACACTTAGATTTCCTGCCTTCCTTCTTTCCCTTTTCCTTTTGCTTTCACCTTTTCCATTTTCTTTTTCTTTTCCCTTTCCCCTCCCCCCTCTCTCACTCTCTCTTTTTTCTTTTCTTTTCTTTTCCTTTATTTTCTTTCTTTAATCATCTTGGCCTGTTGCCCAGGTTGGAGTGCAAAGACACTATCATTATCTCCCTACAGCCACAAACTCCTGGGTTCAAGCAACCTTCCCACCTCAGTCTCACAAGTAGCTAGGACTATGAGTAGATACCACCACATCTGACTAATTTTACTTACATTTCCTTTACACCAGCAGTTCACAGCCTGAGTCCTGACCCCTTTTTAACAATAAAAATACAGCAGCATTAGGAAGGTTGAGAACCACTGCTTTTACTTTGTAGGTGTAATTATATCTTGTTTTCATTGTCTTGGTACTCTATAAGATTACATATTAAGTGAAGATAAAGACCACATTTTAAATAATTTGTAACTACCCCTTTTCCTTGATAATCTCCACATTTTAGGAACTTTATTGATAGTCTTGAGCAACTTTTAAAAATAATTTATTGCAGACATTTTGGATAAAGCCTCACTAACTAGCCAGGTGTGGTGGCTCATGCCTATAATCCTAGCACTCTGGGAGGCCAAGGTGAGTGGATTGAGATCAGGTGTTGGAGACCAGCCTGAGCCAGAGTGAGACCTCATCTCTAAACATAGCCAGGCATTGTGGCAGGCGCCTATAGTCCCAGCTACTGGAGAGACTGAGGTAAGAGGATGGCTTGAGCCTAAGAGTTTGAGATTGCTGTGAGCTATCATGCCATGGAAATCTACTGAAGAAAACAAGGTGAACCTCTTTCTCAAAAAAAAATTTAAAAGCATCATTAACTATGGCTGATCATAGAAAAAAGTCAATCTGACTGGATTATCACATATTTTAAGATTAATAGAACTCAATTCCTCTCATGTACATAACATTAATAACATAAGCTTTCATTACAGAAATCTGCTTTAATGTATACATAAGAATGATCTGCAATTGGCATGTGACTTATTGAATTATAATAGTTTCTTCTAAAGGTTTTGATAATTCTCTTAACTGGTTCCAATGCAACTACACTGTAAACTACTGAGATCTTTGAGAACAGGGAGTAAATATTTTATTCATCTCAGTGAACCTAGCATTTAACAAATCCTGGTACATAGCAGTTGCTCAATACATTTTTGTCAAATTAAATTACATAATTAAATGAACAAATAACATTATAATCTTGGATATACTATTTATTAAACCTATTAAGAAAGATAAACTTCCCAGTACCTGGAAGAAATGTCATAGGTACTCTATTAATTTGCTAGGGATACTATTACAAAGTACTACAAATTGAGTGGCTTATACAACAGAAATGTATTGTTTCACTACTTTGAAGGCTAGAAATCTGAGATGAAGGTGTCAGCAGAGTTGGTTGCTTCTGAAAGCTATGAGGAAAGCAACTATTTCAGGCTCCTCTTCATCTTTGTAGATAGACATTGTTTTCCCCGTTGTCTATGTTTAAATTTCCTTTTCTTATAAGTACTCAGTCATATTGGAGTGAGGCCCATAGTAATGACCTCATTTTAACTTGACTATGTAAAGATTCTTTCACCAAATAAGATCACATTCTGAAATACTGGGGGTTAGGACATCAGCATAGGAATTTTGCAGGAGTTGAGAGCATACAATTCAATAGATACTAAAAGTCTATAGAGTCTGAATTAATACTGCAAGGTATAACCAAATAAATGTATTTATGTTCTAAAAAAAAAATCACACTTGAATCACACTGGTGTCTAGGTAAGTGTCCAGGCTCTACTTTCAATAAGATGCCTCTGAGGAAGTACATGTTAAAAAATATTAATCAGATAAAAACAACATTGAAAAGGTGAGGTAGAAGTGTATCAGTAAGGATGCTTTGAACTGCAAGTAAAGGACATCTCAATATAAATAAACTTAAGCAATGACATTTATTATTCCATAGTACAAGAAAATCTGAGGCAAATAGTCTCCAAAACTGTTTAATTCAAATCTGAAGGACCTTGTTTATTTCCATTGTTTTCCTCTCCTTAGCACATCAACTTTGTGCTTTGTATAAAACTCTTCTCATGTTCACCAGATGGCCATAGCAGGTCCATGCATCACAACTTGACATGACAAAGTACATTGTATTGAGAGAAGCTATAACTTCCTTGTATCTTTTTTTCACAGTAGAGAAACCTTTACCAGAAGTCTTGCAGCAGACTTCTCATGTTACATTGCTTAGCACACCCAGTGAGGGGAATAGGAGAATCGTGATTGGCCTGGACCAGTCAGGATTTATTTTTCAGGGAGACAGGAGAGACCAATCTCCCCTAGCACACAGACACACAGAAGGGGATGAGTACATGAACAAAGATTTTTTTCATAAAAGGCAGAAGGAGAAATAGATACATAGTAGAGTCAACCATATCACATATGGTTAGTCATTTTCACACTTTCCGCACATATAATCTAAAAGCTGTCCATATCTACAGCAACCACATCCAGCTCCAAGTCTAGGATCTCTCTGCCAGCTCTGGACTTGGCTCCTTGTAAAACAGGGACTCATACCTTAAAGATAAGTATTCTATCTGGAGCACATTCAAAATAACAATAATGAAGAAGGACAGGATAACTACAATTAAAATTCTCATTTGAAAAAGGAAAGATGGTAAATGACACCCAGTAGATACTTATTCATAGCCAATTCCTATCTTTAAAAAAGAGAGGACTGCCAGCCCTGTTAATGAGAAATTCCTTAGCCAGCCAATTTGGTAGCCTCTGATTCTGTTTTCAGAGGTTCTATTGCCCTCTGTGGCCTTTAGGTCTCACCTCTAGGATTATCTTCCTTGTTCTTTGGCCACATTTGGGATAGGTATTGGCAGCACTTCCTGTTAGTGTGAGTTTGGGAAACTGGGAGGGTACCTTAGAGAATGAACTATCACAGGATTGGTTCATTTTTGTGAACTGGACAGTCTTAGAATTCTCTGGTAGTCAATGCTCTTAAAAACTTAGTTCCAAATTCTTTTTTCTTTTTTAATTTCAAAATATTATGAGGTACAAAGGTTTTGGCTACACGAATTGTTTTTGTACAGTTTGGGTCAAAGTTGTAAATGTGCCCATCACTAAAATGTGCGTTGTACCCAGTAGGTGTGATTTTTACCCATTCCTTCCTCTCCCCTTCTACCTGTTTGATTTCCATTGACTTTTACTTTCTTATGTGCACATGAGTGTTTTTTTTCAGCCAGTTCCATAAGCCAGTTAAGGATAGCAACAGAGCTTATCTAGACACAGTATTTGGGTCTGAGAATGCCAGTCTTCTAGCCACAGATGTCTTTCTGAGGTCTGCCCATTCCTCTGGCTCGCATTTTGATGACCTCTGCCCCAATGCAATTGGAAACAATGGATTTAGATAGAGAAGCCCCATCTATAATACTATCTTTGGTACACTAGTTACCTTTGTTTAATGTAGATTATTTAACAGCAGATCTTAAGAGAAACTTTGGCAACTAAGTTTATATCCTATCATTGCCTCCCATTTCCTTCTCTGCTTTTACCCTAAGCTTCCCTCTTTATTATAGGTTTTTAGCGAGAGCCATAAGAAGTAGCCAGTGCTCACCAACATTCTCATTGTTACTGCTGTTTTCTCTAATAATAGAGTCTTTCTTAGAGGCTTTGTCTTAAATGAAAAGTGATTGTTCAATGAAATGTTATTTAACCACAGAACAAGAGTGACTATATTCTTAACCTGAAATAATGAGATCTTCCAGTCCTCTAATCTTCCAGTCCTCTAATCTACCACTCCCACTCATCCAATTCTATAATTCTACATTCTGACAACAAATTTTATATCAGGTGTGTTGTTTTCAAGTTCAAGCAATAGAATTCCCCAACTCAAATTGTCTTAAGTGGTGGCAATATTTGTTAATCAGATAATAAGAAGGCTGGAAACTAAGTATTCTTTTAAATAACATTATCAAGAAGTCCTCATCTCAAGGTATTTTTTCCACTTTTCTGTTTTGTCATTTTTTGGCATATTAACTTTGTCCTCAGGCTAGCTTCACTCTTGGTGCACAAAGTTTGTACAACCTATCTTGCATAATAATGTCTGGTGGAAGAATCTAGGAACAAATACTGGGTAAATAACCAACAGTGTTCACCATAAATGACCAGGTAGAAGAATGCTGGTGGTTAGAGCTAAGAAGATAGCCAAATGGTACATCAGTTGGAAGAAAAGGTGATCAGCAAACATGGTAGGAAATTGCATGACTTAGAATGGTTTCACCTGTTAGTAGAAAACCCAACTCAAAGTGGTGGCTTAAACAGTGAAAGAAATTTATTTGTTCATAGAGTGGGTAGTCTAGAGGTAGAATAGGCTTCAGGATTGATTGACATGCAATTCAACAATGTCATCAAGAACCTAGGATTCTATTAGCTTTATCCTAATTGTTTCCTTGTGGTCATAGAATGGCAGCATCAGTTAGAGCTTCCCCTCTCTTTGTTCATACCAGGAAGGAAGGAAATGTCATCTTTTCTTTTTTTTGAGACAGAGTCTCACTATGTTGCCCTTGGTAGAGTGCTGTGGCATCACAGCTCACAGCAACTTCAAACTCTTGGGCTTAAGTGATTCTCTTGCCTCAGCCTCCTAAGTAGCTGGGACTATAGGTGCTGGCCACAACACCTAGCTATTTTTTGGTTGCAGTTATCATTGTTTGGCAGGCCCAGACCAGACTTGAACCTGCCAGCTTTGGTGTATGTGGCTGGCACCCTACTCACTGAGCTATGGGTGCCAAGCTGAAATGTCATCTTTTCTAATGATTATTATTTAAAAGCAGAGCAACTTTTCCCAGAAGCCATCAGCAGTCTTTTTGGCACGTTTCATTGGCCTAGATATGGTCACATGCTTATTCCTAAACCAGCCTGTTTCTAAGAACTGCCATGTGTTTGATTTAAGCAAGGATTCCTAGACCATTTCAGGCGAAGAGGATCTAATTTTCTTGTTTGAGTCAGACTGATCAGAGGTTGTCTCAGTTATCAAGACCAATTCCTTAAGCTATAAGGTTACTGCACAGTGTGTGAGGGGTGGGATAGTTGTTGAAGGGATGACCTCAATGTCTACTACAAGAGTGAAAGCTAACATTAAAGAATAAAGAAGAGGTGGCGCCTGTGACTCAAAGGAGTAGGGTACCATATGCCGGAGGTGGCGGGTTCAAACCCAGCCCTGGCCAAAAATTGCAAAAAAAAAGAATAAAGAAGAAAATGTCAAAGTACAAACATGAAATAGGACAAGTAAGAGCTGGGCTTTAGCTGGAGCATGACTTTTTTTTTTTGCATGATCTGGCCAGTTTAACTACACAAGAAATAAAGGCTTTAACAACGAACATCTTTGATCTAATATTTCATCTTTATATATGATTCAGCAGTTGCCTTTAATTAAAATTCAGTTCCCTTAAGTTCTTTGGGAATCATTTCTCAAAAATTAAGCTTTCAGCCAACATCCTAAAAATGGCAATGTGATATATATACTATGCAAGTACTAAATGTTTTATAAATTTGAGAACTTTAATAATTTATTTTATTTATTTTACTATTATATTTTTTGGGACAAGGTCTTGCTATGTTGCCCAGGCAGGACTCAAACTCCTGGACTCAAGCCATCCCTTCACCTCAGCCCCCCAAGCAGCTAGAACTATACAGGTATGCATTATTGCACCCAGCTATTAAGAATTTCTTGATTTAAATTTTTAGTAATATTTATAGAAAGTTCAGTGTAGACATAGGTTTATACTGGTCCCTGGAAGACTAAACATTGCACATTAAATCATTTTCATTTATAAAATCATTTTCAGTCAGACCTGTGACTGTCAGGGACATGTGTACAGATATTAAAATTGTAGATGTGGAAGCACATGTAAAGGTCCTGAAATCTCATTTTAATCATGTTCAAAGATGTATAATTTTGTTTTTAAGTAAATAATCCCAGCTACCTGGGAGTAGTAGTCCCAGCTACTCAGGAGATTGAGCCAGTAGTCCCAGCTACTCAGGAGACTGAAGCAGGAGAATCACCTGAGCCCAGTTCAGGTCTATGCTGTGCTATGATCATGCTTGTGAAGAGCTACTGCACTTGTGTCTTTTTATTTTCCTGCCCTCATAGAGTGCGGTGGTGTCTTAGGCTCAATACTTTTGCCTTAGTCTCCAGAGTAGCTGGGGCTATAGGCGCCCACCATAATACTATTTTTAGAGATGGGGTCTTGCTCTTACTCAGGTTGGCCTTGGAACTCCTGAGCTCAAGCAACTCACTCACCTTATAGAATGCCAAGAATATAGGGATGAGCCACTGCACCTGGCCTACACTGTGTCTTTAAAAAATAAAATAAAATCATGAGGGCTTCGGGGTGGTTTTTCTAAACCACCAATCTGATCATGGATGTGGCTCCTCCACTTAAAACCCATCAGCAGCCACTCATGGCCCTCATGTTTGATCCCGAAGTCCTTAACACAGCCAAAGAGAGACACCCCTACTTACTTTCCATTTCCCTCTCTGACTCACCTTCCTACTCCCAGTCCATACTCCAGCTATATTGATAGACTATTTGCATTTCGCAAATCCACCATGCTTTTTCATGCTCTGCCAAGAACACTTGTTATCCCTCTTTCCTCCTAATCAACTCTTTGCTTTGGGTTGCTCTTCTAGGATCATCTCTTCCAGTTTAGATGCCCTTCCCATGTATGTTTATATCACTTGGGGCTTACCTGTGTCATTGCACTATCCACAGCTTACTGTGTTGAAGATACTTATTGATTCTTTTTCCCCACTAGAGGACTATATCATCTTCACCTTTGTAGTTCAGTACAATACTTGGCAACAAAGAGGTACTTCCTAAACATTTGTTGGATGAATGAATTTAGTTTTTTCCTTACACTAGCTGGCAATAACAATAGCAATCATTTGTTAAGCAGCTTTTACATGTAGGCATTATAGTAGATACTTTATATTATTTATCTCATTTAATTTTCACAGTTGTTATCTGAGTAGAAATTATTATCCTCACTTTTACAGATGAGGAAATAGGCTTAGAGAAGTTCAGTAATTTATCTAAAATTAAGTGGCAGAGCTGGGATCAACCCCAAGACTATCAGGTTCCAAATCTTTGGTTTTTTTTTGCATGCAACACATTATGGAGATCCTCCCCAATAGCCTAGGTGGAAAAAGGAACTAGTGATTCTGGTCTTGTCAGATTATGGCTTTCAGGATCAATTCCAGTGGCTCTATTCACTGTCTAAGTGTGGCAGGATGCCAACCTCAGTATTAGTCCAGGCAGGTAGTCAGGCAGTAAGTAATTCTCTAAGATAAGCAGGCATCATTTCCATGGTTTTATAGTTCTCTTTCACCTTCAGAGAAGAACCCAAGAAATATGATTTAGTCTTTTAAGAGAGTGGATCCAGAATTAGAAATGCATCAGATGCCTAGCCAGTTAGGCTGGGCCCCAGTGTAAGTCTCCATCCCACAAGGAATCGGAGCACTAAGTGAGGGACTGAAGTTCAAGCCCTGTGATAGAAATGTGGGCAACATGTCAGTGTTAGGGGCCAAAATATGGTTATCCAGGCCTTGTTAGAAACTAGGTCTATGACAACAAGGCTAAATTCCATTTATGATATATTGAATCTTCTAGTGTTTTCCCTATCCTAGAATTAGGAATTGAGCAATGATATGTGAGAGTAAATGATGGACATCCAGAATCAACACAGACAATCTTCCTGGCGTGTCAAGCAGTGAGTCAAGTGAAAAAAGTGCTGTGCACCTAGCAGTGTCCTAGGTGAAAAATTGATGTCAAATAGTTGCTAATCAATGTTTAGGAAGAGTAGGGTTTTTTTGTCCTAACTTAATTCTTGTTTTGACACTTTCTTTCTTGCTTTATTATTTGTAAAGGAAGACTAAAGAATGCATGTTTTAAAAATCTGATTATTTCTGTCTCCCACTAAAATTATTTCACCTTACCAAGAGGTCTTCTTTTTCTCAGAAGTATCATTAACGATTCATGTTATCTTCCTTTTGTTGTTAAATATTATGTTATATATTCCCTTTTCATAACTTATATCAAACGCCCATACATAGGTAGGACCTTCCTTACTTCATCATCAGTCAGGTTTTACCTGGTTCCACATCTCTGTATTTCCTTTCTTCTTTCAGGAAAGGCTACTTTGTCCTAACTGTGGGCTCAGCTTGTCCTATTATCCAATCCAGACCCTGAACAAAAGAGATGTAAGGGCTCTAGCACAATACTATAAGATTCAGCATCATGCTGCCTTTATTGCTAATCCATCTCTAATTCATCTCTGACTACCTGCCCAAGTTCTGATTTCAAAGCTCTGTCTTATTTTCCAAGATCCATTTATACTTCAATTTAGTTAACTGTTCCTGCGTTGTTTCCCTGTTCTAGCATCTGACTTCACGTCAACAACCAAGCCATCAACCCTTCCCAGGGACTGAAGTCTATCCCTAAACTCCAGCCAGGTAGCAAAAGTTCTGTCACTTGCTGCTCACAGGTGTCTCTGATTCTGACTCTCTGCCTATTTGAACTTCTAAACTGCTTTTCTCCCTTTGGGGACACCCTACTCTGAGTATCAGAATCCATGATATCAACTGTGTGAATCTATCTATTGCCATACCATTTAGTTATCATGCTGCCCTGTACTTTCCCTAAATACCTTGCACAAGCACTGCCTACCCCACCCCTCCTATCAGGCTTTACCAAATCTCATGGGTGGGTCTAGTTCTAGGTGCGGGTGCCTCAGAAGCAGCTCCATCATGAAACAGCCCAACCAAGTATCTAGATTTGACTTTGTCTTTAGTTAAGAGAGATTCCTAGTCTTCTAGTATTTGATGGAAATGAAGCAGTCTAGACATCTTGAAGTTAAACATTATTTTAGGATAAAAATATTGTTAAGTAAGAACATAAATAGAATAACAATATCAGACAAATTGCATGTTAATTCAAGTAAAGCATTTTAACTTGGAACTTTATGTGGAAGACTTTAGGTACTTTCCAAACATCTTGGGTCTTGATGTAATCTTACTCACATATGGTTCACATTATACAGTGTAAAGGGAAGGAAGAGTAACCATTTTCTTCAAATAAGAAGCATAACTCAGAGGAATAAATTTCCAAATACATGAAGATTAATTTGCATATGCTTTGGAGACAGGAAGTTTCTTTTCATTAATTTCAGTATCTTCAAGAATGAAAGCACAAGGAAAATATTATATCTTGACTATAAAACAATATGACAGTCTCTCACCTTGTTTTCTCTGCTTCTGCTATCCCAGCTTCCCACTGTGGGTGGCTGGTCAGGACTGGAGGCTGGATATGGTAAAGAGCCCTCAACACAGGCTCCTCCTTCAATAAGCTGAGCGTCACTACCTTTAGGTTGACAGGGAACAGCTTCTTTCAACAAACAACTAACGTGCTGCGTTCTGAGCCAGGCACTGGGCAGAGACAAATCCAGGTTTTGTGTGGCCTGAACATTATGTAATTTGGGGGCACTTGTTAAGAAAAAACATCCTCAATTACCAATCAAAAATGGGCTGGGAAGTAAATTGAAAAGAGAAATTGTGACCAGTGTTTAAAAGCTGACAAATGCCACCAAAGTTACAAAATCTAGAATAATAAGAAAACATTTTTATTAAAGTATTATCTAACACACCCCTATACATTTTCCCCCTATATTTTTGTCTGCATATTCTTTGATCATCTTTTCCAATAATAATAATTTTATACATTTTTTTCCCAGCAGAAATAAAATAGAGGAGAGCTCTCCAGCATGGATGATTACAAATAAATTTTTTAGTTAAGGGTTTAGAAAAGTTTCTTTAAACCTCATTATTAGTAATGTCATATAAGTTTTAAGATTTGAGAAAACCTCTGTCAAGTTTCTTTAATGTATACATAGTAAGATTTGAAGAATTTTAAATCTTCTTATATGGGATCTAATCTTAATAATCTGAATTGTCATTGATGTTTTCATTTGAGTGATGTGAGTTTTGTATTATTTTTATTGACTAAATATTTCATATAAAATCAATAAGAAATTTCAATCTTTTATCAGTGCAATCACAGTACTTTGAACTACATAAAATACTATATCAACTTCACTTGCTATTTTTAAACCTACTACAGGTTTGTACTTTATTTTACCTAATTCTCATTAAAAAGGTAGAAAAGGGCATAGTGCATTGTACATGATATTGTCAAGTTTATTTCATGCAGAAGAAAACTACTTTTTATCATTGATAAGAACTAAATCTTTTATTTGTAATTATACATATTTAATGACCAATCTATCTTCTGGTTCTATACATTTCGAAATTAGTCTCTCCTTCACTACCCATATACTTCTATGCTTATTACTATGCCTGACCTGTTCACATCATGATACAACCTTTGGGTCAAAACTTTGGGTCAAACTTTGGGTCAACCTTTGGGTCAGAACTTACCCAATGTCATGGATGAATTAGAAGCATTCCAAGGAGCCATTCCTACATTAAGATGGCTAACAAAAACTTAAGTATGCTCAGAAGTGACTACAAACTACATGAAATTCCCACAAAGCTTAAACTTCATTAGCTTCACAGGAAATTTATTTCCATCACTAGAGATAAAACTGTAAAAAAGATAAGAGTCTCTATCCCATACCTGTCCCACCTTTCTCCAAAGGCAGGGGATGTATAAGGTAATACAGATGAGGAAATAGGCCTCTATATGCACTGACTTTTCCTTGCATCAACCCTACTACGGGCCACTGTCCCAATGCCAACATCTGGGCTCCCAGATTTGCACTTCCTGTCCATCCTATGATATCTCCTTTCCTTCCCCTATTCCTTTTGCTTTGTTAGTTGGTTTTTGTCATCATCTTTAATTGTTTATTTTTTGTTGGGATTCTTATATAAGGATGTGTGTTTAGGGTCTGAATAGTCATAATTATAGGCATACTCTTCAGACAGAAGTGAGTAACATGGAGTTAATATGTTTGGATAGGCTAAGAAAGAAAAGTGATTTGAAAAAGTGAGGGCAGCCAACACAGATAGAATTTATGTACACCTAATCATTTGCAAGATTGATGCAACAAAAAGAAAGCAAGATGTTTATTTTCTTTGTTTTCTTTCTTTTTTCAAAATCAGCTGTACAACTGAGCTGTGGCAGTTTCTTTCTCTTGGTGAAAATAAAAATATCCTTTAGATAATATATTGATTATAATACATAGTGATACAAGTAAATAAAATAGAAGTAGATTTGTATTTAGCATTAGACAAAGAGGAAGTTGTTTAAAGAGTTCTCAGAGAAATCCTGAAGATGTGCTCCAGGTTGTGGCTACAGTTTTCACAGGCCTCCCACTACTGCTAAGTCTGCAAGTATCAAACCATATGTTTCTCCCAAGTGTAAAAATATGAAGTTGGAAAGTTTACTAAGAAAACTTCTTATGTTTATCATTATATCTGTTGAGCTGACTCCTTATTCAAAAAGTGCATTGCCTAATGCCCTGCGAGTCATACCCATCAATGACATATTGCTCATTTTTTTTTTTTTATAATACTTGACTGTACTGGAACACCATGTCTGGAAAATTATACTACTTGTTTATACATGTGTCTTGAAGGGCTGTGTCATTATTCTAGCCACAAAATGTTGCATCACAGAACTACAAATGTGCTAGATATCATGAGTTCTTTTTAAGATTAAAAGAAAAAGACGTATGATATGGGTCTCAATTTTACTAATCAAATTGAGTGAGGATTTTGGTTTCACAGTTTAGTAATTATTTATATTTACTGTCATTTTAATTGATAAAAGGTAGATTATGGTCAGTGTTCAAATTTACCTCTAATTTTACATAATGCTGTTATGATGTGTACTTGTTATAAATATAATCTTTTAATGTAATCTGTTCTGAAACAGAAAAATGTAATTTTGATTTTTTTATAATTTCAGTGTTCTTAAGATTGCCCCTACATTATTTTCCAAAATCAAAATGACTTTGGTCTAAGATAAAACAAATCCTCTCCCTAAAATGCACATTTCTTCTTTTTTTCCAATAGTTTTACAATAGGCATAGGTAGAGAAAATTTTCAGTCTATATTTTCACTCTACTTATTTGTGTTATAGGAATACAGTTGACCCTGGATGAAAGTACAAAGAAGGTTAACATTTGTCTTGATTACTATCACTTCTTTCCTGAAGGCACCCTTACCTAGAGGGGCCCATCTGAGGCACACTATCCCTCTAGAATTTTCTTTTTACTTTCCAGTACCTCATTCTGTAAAATCATGAGCACCATAATTTTTACCCACTTAAAATTTACCCACTCTGTGTTTATTTTCCTTAGGTTCCAAGGATATGCTAGTTCATATAATTAAAAATAAAAACAAAGGCAGATGTACTCATAGGAGAGGGCTAGAGTAATCATGATCAGGGACTGTAAGTATTTACTGAAATGATGCCCTTTCCTCATCCATATTGTCTTGATCATTCTTTTACTTGACATATATTTATTGAGGAACTTTTGGGTGCCAGAAATGTCCAAGGCACATGGAATACATCAAGTAACAAAACATTAAACTTCTTATGTTTGTAGTGCTCACATTTATATAATTTTATATCTCTAGAGGGTATGAATCATTCTTTTTCATGCATGCAATTCAAATTTTTTTTTGGCAGTCTATTTCTGTTGAGCATGCTTTATGTCATGTCTGTATTACTTGATGAAACACAATTTAGTGTCTCTGATGTGGCCATTTAAATACTTAGTCAATGACAGACTTGCTTCTCTGCATATTGGAAACAAAGCTAGAGGCTGACACTAGTAAGGATGTAGGTTGGAATTTAATGAAGTCATGGTCAACAGACACATTGCACTGGTAGCACTGTGAGCAAATCTTAGTTATTAAGATTTCTCCAGGACTCCTGGAGCTTTGAGTTGAAATGATTACTTAGGTGCCCTCTTCAAAATTGAACAGAACCATTCTCCTAAAGATATTTCATATAATGGGATTTTTTAATTTAAATGTTTCACTTTCTGCTTAATTGAATATCACATAAAGAAACAAAATAAGGCTTGGTGCCTGTAGCACAGCAGTTACAGTACCAGCCACATACACCAAGGATGGCGGGTTCAAATCCAGCCCAGGCCAGCTAAAACAACTATAACAACCGCAACAAAAAATAGCTGGCATTGTGGCGGGTGCCTGTAGTCCCAGCTACTTGGGAAGCTGAGGCAAGAGAATCACTTAATCCCAAGAGTTTGAGGTTGCAGTGAGCTGTGATGCCATGGCACTCTACCCAGGGCAACATAGTGAGACTCTGTCTAAAAAAAAAAAAAAAAAAAAGAAAAAGAAACAAAAGAAAATAGGAGCATAAATATTTTGAGTAAAGAATTTATATTTGGAAACCACATACCTTTTTTAGAAGTTTAGCTACAGCAGGTCAGTGTGGTTAATCTTGTTTTTAAAACATAAAGCCAAACCAAATGTGCGACCAAATGTTGCCTAACAAAAATATATATATTGTTATCATGATCATTCAATTTTGACATATTCTTTTTTTAAAAAAAGTTTGTCTTATGTATAATCACAAAAACAGCATGTTAAACAAATCCAGATGACCTTATTTAAAATTGATAAGACTCAGAGTAGGGGACAGAAAATGAATCTAAGAAGATTCTTATGGTCCTTTTGTTTGAGTTAAGTTGACAATTGCATACATCTAGAAGATTTCTGCTCAAACAACCACAAAGTATAGAATAGGACAAGGAGAATAATACAGGAATATGAGAAACCTCTCCTAAAATACAGCATTCTAGGGGGAAAAATAAATATTAAAATAGAAAAGTAAATGTATATAATATAATATTTATGGATTCTTAATTTATAAATGCCAATTTAGTATCCTTCCAAAATACTACCCCAAAATGTCATTCTGCCCTTCTTCAATAATGAATGAGCTCAGTCTCCATACCCAAAAGAGGGAAAAAACAGTGAGTTCATGCTAAATATACCCAGCCTAGGGGTGTATAAAATAAGCAGAGGGGGAGAAAGGAGGAAATAACTCCTATGGTGTGAAAAGAATCTGGGAACAAAAATATTTTCTCTCCTCTGTCCTAAAGAAAAAATTTTCACTATTCACCTGGGAATAATAAGAATATATTTAAATATTATTCTTATAGATGAGAGAAACACTCAATGAACTTAAAGAATAAATCTCATGGATAAACAGATTTTTAAGAAATATTTTAATGATTAAAGGAGATAGTTTCATTTATTTAACAGTAAGTTTCATTTATTGATCCCTCATATGGTAAGCACAGCCAAACTCTATATACATTGCCTCACTTAATCTTTATAATTTTGTGAGGTAGCACAATTATTATCATGGTTCAGTGAGGTTTTCAGAGATTAAGAAAGTTATTAAAAGCATCAAGAGTAACGCCCAGGTTTACCAGTTTTAGAGCCTATGTCCTAAATGTAACATTTGTTCCTTATAGGGTTTCAGTACTGAGATTTGAATTCAAATACGGTACTACAATATCTTTGTATGCATAAGTTATGGTTTGAAACTTATAAGAATATAATCATATATATGTGTGTGTGTGTGTGTGTGTGTGTACTTTTTTGTTTGTTTGTTTTGGAAACAATCTCACACTGTTGCCCTTGGTAGAGTGCCTTGTCATCACCATAGTTCATAGCAACCTCTTGGCTCAAGAGATCCTCTTGCCTCGGTCTCCTGAGTTGCTGGGACTACAGGTACCTGCCAGGACACCCAGCTAGTTTTTCTTTTTCTTTTCTTTTTTTTTCTTTTGAGACAGAGTCTTACTTTGTCCTCTTGAGTAGAGTGCCATGACTTCTTGGCTTATAGCAACCGTGAACTCTTGGGCTCAAGCAATCCTCTTGCCTCAGCCTCTGAAGTAGTTGGGACTACAAGTGCCAGCCACAACACCTAGTTATTTTTAAAAACAGGATCTCACTTTTGTTCAGACTTGTATCAAAGTCCTGAGCTCAGGCAATCCACTCAACTTGGCCTCCCAGAATCCTAGAATTACAGGTGTGAGCCACCTCACCCAGTGAATATAATCATCTTAAAACATCTCCAAGTGCTAAAATTTGTGTTGGGTAATTGAGCTTAAATTTTGAGTTATTCCTTTATTATCTTCACTTATTGCAGCAAGATCTTTGTCAGGGTTCCCACTAGGCTCCTAGAAGCTACATATTAAAACAAATAGAAGTTTTTTTCAAAAGTTCAGAATATTTGTAAATCACTTTAGAAGACATATTGGTTACTTACATCTTCAATCTGTACTATTAGCATTATAGAAAGAATAACAATTTGAGAGCACCCACATTCTCTTATGGCCAAATTCTGCTACTAAGTGCAGGTACATGTCATTATTTTCAAAAGGAATTTCACATGCCAACAATGCTAAGACATCATCAGTTAGTATTGGACCAAACGTTGTCTTTGGAATCCCTCTATCTTCCTGTGAGGTGCCCTTCTAAAAGAAATCCTTTCCTGAGATTTTCTTGCTGACACGCTTCTTGCTTAGAGCACTGTGGGCACCCCTTCTGCCTTGACTTTTCCCTACTTGCCCTCACTAAAATGCCTTTGTTTATTCCTGCAACCCATATTTACTGAACATATACCATGTCTCAAGTATGGCCTCAGACATACAATGCTGAGGGAAAAGACATGCTTACTGCCCTCATGGAGTTAATGGTTAGGTACTAATCCAACAAACAAAAGCTGCACACATCAAAGCAACACTGCAAATGTGAAATGGTGCTGGGGATTTGGTCCTGGGATTTGGCCTAGTCAAAGAAATCAGGCCAGGTTTCCTTATATGGAAGGGATATTCAGCTGCAGTTTGCAGGATGAATTAATACAAGAAAGAGGGGAAGGAAGAGCTTTCTGGGCTAACTGCCCAATTCTGAGAATCCAGTCCTGACGGAATGCGGTTGTCCCAGGTTAACCTATTATACACACACATACACACACACACACACACACATACACACACACCTGTAGGTTGCCTATGGCCTGACTGCCTTGGTTTATGTGCCACCTTTGGTCCAGAGAACTGTGGCTGAGTGAAGGTGTACAGGGTCCGGGGGTCCACCTGGGTATCTCCTCAGCAGCAAATGACAATTTCATTTACTGGAATTATGGCTGTAATAATTCATGTTGGGGACATGCTGTTGCTATTATGGGCTCTCCCACCTCATTCCCCCACCTTCTCTCCCAGCCCATTCCCATGCCCCTCCAGAGTTGATTCCAAGAAAAGCCTTCAGAACACAGAGGCACGGTAAGTCCCAAGTTTCACAAAAACCCTCCAAGTTCCCAGTGGATGAACAATGGTGGAAAACTACCTAAGCTGTATTAATCATCGTTATATAACTATAACCATTGTGATTTAAGATGTATCTGTTGTCAACCAGGCTGTAACCCTACCAAACCGCAATGTTCCACTTTTGTACCCCCTGCTTGCTTAAGCTACACAAAAAATAAATAAAAAGCTCTCTCCCTCACCTCCTTCTGCCTTCCTTCTCTCTCTCTCTCTCTCTCTATCCTGTCTTCCCCCTCACTCTTCTCTGCTCTCTCTCTCTCTTCTTTCCCCTGTTCTCTCCTTATCTCTCCTCTCTTCTCTCCTCCTCGGTGCTGCTCTGCAGCCTCCCTCCCCTACCAATAAAGACCTTTCCTACAAAAAATAAATAAATAAATAAATAAATAATAGTATAAAAGACAACGGGCCCTGCACTTCGATGCCACCTGTCTCTCAGAGCAGCGGCCCCTGTGCAGTTGCAAATAAATCACCAATTAATTACATCTAAGTGGGGTTTGAGTCTATACTTTCAGGTTGCAGGGGTACAACATTGCCTCCAAGAAGCTTTTCTAGTTCCTCCAGGTAAAGTGATTGTTCCATTCTCTATTGTCTTCTTATATCGTGTCCATGCTTCTGCTGTTCGTTGTCCTTACTCCATAGATTGTTTAGTTCTTATTGTATGTCAATTGTCCACCCCCTAGGACAGATAATATGTCCTACATACTTCCATTTTCCTAGAACCTAGCATAGCATAATGACTGCACAGTGCCTAGAGTGAGTACTTAATAAGTATTGCTTAATGAATCAGTGACATAAACTACCACTGGAGTACTTCTCAAGAATGAATGAAATAAAGAACAGGAGAGTTCTTACTACTACTGGGGGAAGTTAAATGTACCTTTCCTTGGACCTTGTGCTTTTCTTTTCTCTACCATTCACCCTTTCAGCATGATTTGGGCATTACCCCCTATTATGGCATGGTGATACTTGGGGCATGATTCCATCAGGAGCAACACTACTCCCCTTAAATGGAAAATCTTAGGTGGGAAAGGGAGAGGAAATACACAAGCTCTTGGCTAACATGTATAAAATATCTTATAGAAAGCCTGGCATATCGTAGGTACTTAAATATAATTCTTATCCCTTCTTTCTTTTTCTCTTACCAAGTCTCCCACATCTATCCCATTTAACATTTCTGGGTTACACATTCTTGGCACATGTGACATATACTACATGAATAGGCATGCAGTGATGATGAATATGTGCCAGTCACAGGATGCCCATGCTCAGCAAATACCTATGTGGCATTTCAGGGCCAGCTTAAGCATGGGCATTTGGACTGGGATTGGGTATGGAAATGCTATAGGAAATAAATAGTGGAATCTTATAGTACTTATCAGCAGTGTAGCTTTGAGGTAATAATACAGGGGGAAATAGCACTAACCAAGCTGAATGGCTCAAAGAGCAATACCTTCTCTCAATCCAATCTGTAATAGACCTGGTTATTTTAGTTTTCTACTGTTGACTCAATTCTGTGTATAGAGATTTCATCCATTTCTGACGTGGTTTTTTTTTGGTGAAGGAAGAATACAAAATGACTACTTGGCTTGGTTTTCAGGTCTCTCATGTTGTTTTGTTTTTGTTTTTTTATTTTTTATTTTGTGGAGTTTTTGTTTTTGGAGTCTAAAGGGCTTCATTACATTAAAATTTAGCTACCTATTTATTTTCTTTAGTGCTTCTGCTTCCATATTGCCTGAGTTTAGTTGCCGTAATAAATGTTCTCCAAGCTGTGCATATATTATCCAGCAGTGCTAGAGAACAAAGAAAGATGTGTTGTCCTGAGAAGACTGCTATTGTTAAACAAAGCAGCAGGTGTCTTGAGTCTGACTTCATGGGCTGATTAAAATATACTGATTCTCCTTCTGACTTTGCCTTTCATTTGTTAGACCAAGTATGTCCTTAGGAGTTCTGTGCTTAGAAGGAAAAATATGTAACAGGGAAAACATCTACTTATCCATAATAGAGGATAATAACTTTCATCTGAGTTCACCAATAGTGTATCCTTTTGGTGAAGAGCAGAATAATCCCTGTATCTGTTTTCTCCTAGATTGTATTCTGGCAGCCACAGTCCTCCGTGACCAGAAAAAGAACTGTTTCCACTAGCTTCTTTTGGTGGTTGGGACTTTTTCTCACAGCAGAGTGTTGCACACAATATTAATTTATTAAACAGAAGTGTATTGACCCAAGACTTCTCTGGGCCAGGTACTATACCTAGGAATGGAAAGATTCTTGACTGCCAATCACTCTTTGGCACCACACATTTACAACTTCTGCAAGACAGAAACATACAACTGTGCATAGCTGAAAACAGCAGGGGCATGGAGTCAGAAATAAGAATAAAAGATAAAGTTCCTAGGCACGGTGCCTGTAGCTCAGCGGCTAGGGTGCCAGCCACATATACCAGAGCTGGAGGTTTGACTCCAGCCCAGGCCTACTAAGCAACAATGACAACTACAACAAAAAATAGCCAGATGTTGTGGTGGGCACCTTGTAGTCCCAGCTACTTGGGAGGCTAAGGCAAGAAAGTCACTCAAGCCCAAGAGTTTGGGGTTGCTGTGACAACCCAAGCTATGACACCATGGCACTCTACCCAGGGTGACATAGTAAGACTCTGTCTCAAAAAAAAAGATAAAGTTCTCAGGTTGTTCGGATCCTAAAAACCAGCTATATACTATAGGCAGGTGGGACATCTTGAGGGCATGAACTCTGTGGTATTCATCTTTGTATACCAAGAACCCTAACTATTTGATGAATTATTAAGAAAATATATCCAAGATGTGAATGGTATCTTGATTCTAAGAACTAGTTCTTGGAATCTTTTCGGAAAAAAGAAAAGAAACGATAATTCAAACATATAGATCTTATCACAAAACTAGCCTAAGCTTTAAAGTCCTTTGCGCACACAGTTGTTTAGAAGTTGAAGCTGAATAAAGTTAAAGGTTTTTTTGACATTATTTTTAGCCCATCTGATGGGTTAAATTTGAAAGACTGTTATAAAACTGCCTTCTTTTTTTGCATTCAAAAAATGGAAAGCATTTAGTATTTATTCCTCACAAGGTATTTAATCAACATCAAGCTCTAGTCTCTGCCCTAAGGAAATACTGTAGATAGTGGTTTGTCTTCAGAAGGGAAGGGTGGGTGCCCCTCCTCACTAGACAGGGGCTGAACAGGCTTGCTCAATCATAGCAGTGTGTTGCCACTGAGGTTTATATAGAATCAGAATATGCCAGGACAAGCACATGCCATATTTTTCTGAAGTTTTACTTTGGCGTCTTCTTAACTTGAATATAATTATTCAAGTACTCTAACATCTTACCTTTTATTGTAGGAATGAAATAATCTGACACTTATTGTTCCTTGAGTATCTTATGATTAGAGGTCATAGCAATTCATCCTGCTGTAAAGTAGCCATTTGTACAATAGGTTACATAATGTGGAAAACTGTTCCAGTATTTTCCCAGGTCCTACAGGTCTTTCAAATTCTTTTTTTTTTTTTTTTTTGAGACAGGAGCCTCAAGCTGTCCCCCTGGGTAGAGTGCCATGGCATCTCAGCTCACAGCAACTTCCAACTCCTGGGCTCAAGCGAGTCTCCTGCTTTAGCCTCCCAAGTAGCTGGGACCACAGGCGCCCGCCACAACGCCCAGCTATTTTTTGGTTGCAGCCATCATTGTTGTTTGGCGGGTCCGGGCTGTATTAGAACCCGCCACCTTGGGTGTACGTGGCTGGCGCCTTAGCCAGTTGAGTCACAGGCGCGGAGCCAGGTCTTTCAAATTCTTGAGAGGTTGCCTGCTTAATCCTAGTGATTTATCTAAAAGTTTTTTGTAAAAAAAAAGAAAAAAAAAGTTTTTGTTGCTTAGTTCTGAACCTTCTCATGAATTTACTATTATTTGTTCAA